>JAHHUM010002381.1:31996-172350 GCA_036173005.1 Crenichthys baileyi | reverse complement strand
CAGGGTCAAATCCCGGGCCCAGGCTGCTATAGCCAAACCTTGGGTCACTCATGCCAATGCCAAACGTCGGTTTTCCCAATGGTGCCAAACGCAAATCTTGGGCTCTGGACAATGTGAAAAATTATTGTTCTCTGATGACCCCACCTTTACTGTTTTCCCCACATCCGGGGAGTTTAGTGTGGAGAAGCCCCAAAGAAGTGTACCCCCCAGACTGTTGCATGCCTAGAGTGAAGCAGGGGTGGATCAGTGATTTTTTGGGCTGCCATATCATTGCATTCCCTTGGCCCAATACTTGTGCTAGATGGGGCGTCACTGCCAAGGACTACCGAAAACCATTCTTGAGGACCATGTGCATCCAATGGTTCAAACATTCTATCCTGAAGGCGGGCCGTGTATCAAGATGACAATGCACCAATACACACAGCAAGACGGTGAAAGATTAGTTTGATGAACATGAAAGTGAATTTGAACATCCCCCCAACCTGCACAGTCACCAGATCTAAATATTATTGAGCCACTTTGGGGGTTTGGGGGGAGCGAGTCAGGAAACGTTTTTCCTCCCCAGTATCACGTAGTGACCTGGCCACTATCCTGCAAGAAGAATGGTTTAAAATCCCTCTGACCACTGTGCAGGACTTGTATATGTCATTCCCAAGCAAAAATTTGACTCTGTATTGGCCGAAAAAGGAGGCTCTACATCATACTAATAACTTATTGTGTTCTAAAAACCAGGTTTTTTTTTTCAGTTTCATTGTCCAACCCCCGATATATATATATATATATAATATATTATTATATATATATATTATATATATATATATATATATATATATACCATTGATATATAGAAAAAAAATTTTATATATAGATTATATTTAATAATATATTAATATATATATATATATAATTTTAACATATATATATACACATAGATATATATATAAAAAAAAATATATTATATATATAAAATAAAATATTAATATATATAAAATTAAGTATGTTTGATATAAGTACTGTGCAAAAGCTTTAGGTAGGGTGTGAAAAAAATCTGTAAGCAAAAAAAGCTTTTAAAAATGGAAGTGTTAAAACTTTATTTTCATCAACAAAAAATGAAGTGAATGAACAGAAGAGAAAAACCAAATCATATCAATATTGGTGTGACCACCCTTTCCTTCAAAACAGCATCAATTTTTCTAGGTAACTTGCACTCGTTTTTGAAGGAACTCGACTGTAGGTTGTTCCAAACATCTTGGAGAACTAACCACAGATCTTCTGTGGATGTAGGCTTCCTCACATCCTTCTATCTCTTCATGTAATCTCAGACACACTCCATGATGTTGAGATCAGGGCTCTGTGGGGCCAGACCATCACTTCCAGTAAGTCTAGTTCTGAATGACTTTGGCTGTATTTTTGGGTTTGCTCAAAAAAAAAAAAAAAAAAAAAAAAAAAAAAAAAAATATATATATATATATATATATATATTATATATATCTTCATTTTATTACAAGGTATTACAAGGTAATAACTGGTTCATATACTGACTGACTCGCTAATGAGGGTCAGTGTGTTGGAGTCTCTTCTGTCCTTTTTGGACTGTCCCTGTGGAACAGCCTTGTCTGTCCCACATATTTAGGTCGGGTTATTTGGGTTATAGAAACCTGTTTCCTTTTGGCTTCAGATAATCTTGTGCGGCACAATGTTTTTTCTCTCTTGGTCAATTCTGCAAACTTTGGTACTTTATTTACAAAAGATGAAACTAGCTGCTTCCTATTTAAACACCAAATGAGGCATTAGTTAAATCAATACAGATTCACTTTGGCCACTTTGTTAGGTACACTTGTTCATTTGCTTTTTAATCAGCCAACAATATTGTGGTTGTTGGCACCAGACTGGCTGGTCTAAGGACTGCTGATCTGCTGGGATTTCTACACATTTCTAAACACACTGTCTCTTAGTTTGCAGAGAAAATTTTAACGAAGCAGATGTTGTGTGGATGAAAATGGCTTGTTGTCAGAGAAGAGTAAACAGACTTGTGCGAGATGATGGAAAGGCAAAAGTACAGTAATTCAAATTACCACTCGTTACTACTAAAATATGCTGAATACCGTCTCTGAACGCAGAACATGTCAAACCGTGAAATGATATGTCACAGTTTGTTGGAGTTGAGTTGGACCAATTTGCAGAGCAGACAGAGTTAAAAAGTTTATTTTGAGCTAAGCTTTCACTTACAAGTTTCTCTGTGAGGGTTTTAGGCAGGAAACAAAATCTTATATAGGAACACACCAGAGACCAGACAGGTAGCAAGCAGTAGAATCCAGTGGCGAGAACAGAAAACCAGAGAGTAAATGTTGAGGGAAGAGGAGAATGGACCAATGAACTAGGGGAGCTAATCAAGGAGAGAATCAGGAGCAGCTGTTGTTGGAGAGAAAGGAGGCGACTGAAGCAAGATGATTAACTAACACAATGAGCAGGGAGTCCAGGGAGGTAACAGAAAACATCTCAGAGAACAGAAATAAGTAAACAAACAATCAGACTAACTAAATAACATAAACAGGGAGGAACCAGATCTATATGGAAATATAAACTAACACATCTAACACAGGAATCCAAGAAAGCAATTTACACACAAGGATAAAATGAATCTAAACATGAACTAAAATAACAGCAACTGAAGATTGTAAGAGAAAACAGACTAGGAACCCCATACTGGGCTCACCAAAATTGGACTATAACAGATTGAAAAAAAATTTTGTCTGGTTTGATGAGTCTCAATTTCAGCTTCAAAATTCCAACGAAAGAATGAATTGAGGCAGTTTTAAAGGCAGAAGGAGCTCCAAGATGGCTCCTGTTGGGTGTAGCTAGTGAGTGTATCTGTTGTCCCAGCTAATTCTTTTAAGTAATACTATTTCTTTACCAGCTTTCTTGCCCAGTCTGCTGGTGTCATCCATATCCTATATAAAACTCTACATAGTGGGTTGTGATTCCTTGATAGTGGGATATTACCTTATCCTCAGCATCCTAATAGCAGGCACAGCTGCTTATTTCCAATACTATGCAAGCAAATGATGCAAAAATAATGGGACATATTTTCCAAACTGCAAGTTTGTTAGAGGGTTGTTTTTAAAGGTGGCAGTGGTGAAGAGAGGAGCTTGGGAGGGAGTTAAGGTATGTGATGGAGGATTAATCATGGGCAAACACAAAGGCTGTAATGCTCTGACAACCTAACCCACTGAGGTCCAGCTTTGTGCTGGACAGAGGTCCCAGACAAGTCAGAAAGAGAACAGATGTAAATGTAGTTTTTGCCATGTGTATGCAATGCCTGCAAGTATTGATTGTTTTGGTTGTTGACTAATTTGCCACCTTTCTTCCTATTATTCTGCGATAATTTTAAATTAATCTCTGCCTCTTTAGGAGCAGCTTCTGTTCTCAATACTGGTGCATGTTGTTACCACAACTAAGTCTGCACATCAGTGGATTTAATCTAGTTGCCTCCACATTATCATACAAATGTCCACAGTAAATCCTAATTACTTGTGAATTTAAAAATAAATGAGGTGCTTCAATTAGACATCTAAAGATTCCCAACCTGAATTGGATTATTCTTTGCTGCTTACAGATTATTTAATGTAGTTTATGATGTGTGGAACCAAATAGAATAAAAGGCTTTACATATTCCTGACTCTGGCGATATTTGTGTAGAATAATTCTGTCCAGGTTTGACCAGTCTACAGGTTTTTGACTGTGAACTAGAGCAGAAAAAAAGTTGCTATAATTGCTTAAAAGCATTTAAGTAGCCCTTTCCCAAAGTGTTGAATTGGATGCACTTTTGATGTGATCATTAGGTCTTGTTTAAACATTACTGTTCAGAGAGTACCAAAATTATTGAACAGTTGTCATCCTGGTGCAGAACTCAATACATTGACCCACTTATTAAGTCCAGGTGTAGTGTTGTGTTGACTTCAGCACAATGTATTAAATGCATTTTAAGAAAAAAAGTGACTGGAACATTACAAATGGCAATCCCGGTGTGTTTTTAGCTTCGCCTGTCCACCACTGGTACACAGCTGTGCCATGCTTACATTGTAGATGCTCCTACATTGCAGTTATGCTGCCATTTAATGAGCGTTCACATTAGAAATGACTTTATTCATCTTGATGACAGGCATTACCAACAATACTGACCCTATAACTTCACCTAATGCGTTGCAGATATGAAAAAAATAAACTTTAGTGTGGTTTCAATATCATTTCAAGTTGCCAGTTTTGTGTATGAGTGCACTTCTAGTGTACTCAATTTGAAGGGCTGATTGGATACTAGAGTACAGGTAAAAAGCTTCCTTCCCCCACCAGGTAATTAGACTCAAACAATTTTCCACACATGGTTAGATTTTTATTTTTGCTTTCTCTGTTATTTTGGTTTGCTCTGACTCTGTACTGACCTTAGATAGGAATGTATACCTGTGGTCCACGGTGACCTTTGGGCAGCATTTCAGCCTTATAACTTTAAATAAGAAGCCCAAAATGAAGGTGGATTGCAGGATGGATGGATGGTCTGTCTTCATTTGAGCTAAATGGTGTTTTTCCAACTGTTGTAAATAGCCTGCACCCCTGTGTTAGTCACTGACAGTCAAGGCCTCTTAGAATAAATGATCGGGATTTTTTTCCAGTCTGTTGTTCTTGGACATCTGGAACACACATTATTTTGTCAAGATTATGCATTCTGCTGAACTGCATATAACTCTGACATCAATCTGATTTGTGATCTTTTTCTTTGATTTAGGGGAAACCGGGGGAGACAGGATTGGCTGGTGCCCTAGGACCAGTGGGATCTCAGGTAAGGTTTTATTTCTCTTCATTTTCTATTTTATTAGATAAATCAGTCTTTGGAGAGTTGTTTGATGAGCTTTCTTGTTTGCGTTCAATAAATTCAGGGCGAACCTGGTCATAATGAGCGTCCAGGAGCAGAGGGCCCTCAGGTATTTCATCATATTTCAATCTTCTCCTGTTGGGGATTGCGGAACTGCTCACAAACAATTTGTGTAAAACATTTAGTTCATGGGCTGCACGGTGGCATGCATGGGTTCTCTCCAGGTACTCCGGCTTCCTCCCACAGTCCAAAAACATGACTGAGGTTAATTGGTCTCTCTGCATTGCCCTTAGGGTGACTGAGTGTGTGCATGGTTGTGTGTCTGTGTTGCCCTGCAATGGATTGGTTGGACCCTGGCAGTCCAGGGTGTACCCTGCCTCACGCCCATAGACTACTGTAAAAAGGCACTAGCTTCTCTGTGACCCACTATGGAAGAAGCAGTAGAAAATGACTGACATTTGAATCATGTTTTGTTGTTTTCATAGTTGTTTCTTTATTACTGATTATAACTGTTTTCAGAGTTATTCAGGGGTACATCATCGTTGTTTCCCATACAAATGGGTGTGATGCTTCAATGACTTGCACTGTGAAGCCTTAAGGGACAGCTGGCAGCAGAGACATTGTTAAATGTTTTGGCAGTGACCTAAATGTATTTTGTGGCTTCAGCACATTTAAGTGTCATTTCTGCATGTTTCTATGATATACAGATTTACACATTTAATACATTTCAAATGTTTTTTGCAAATTCATCAACATTATGCAAACGGGTCAATATTCCCACTATTAACCATTCTTCATAACTTTAGATGTAATTCTCTGTATGCTTGATATCAACATCTGAAACAAATTCTGATTTATGGTGAGCCATCTGTCACTTGGAGTTGATCACAGTTCACAGAATCTGCTTATCTACATGTTCCTGAGAAAAAAGCACATGATGACGCTCTTTGTAATGAATCAATATGAAGTGCTCTGCATTTTATCTAAAAGCAGTGAGAGCTGTCTGCAAAAAAACTGAAGCTACGAGGTTTGAGAAACACAGCATTTGTATGACTGCCAAATGTTCAGCCATGTTGGTACAGTCCAGCAAAACTTAGGTATCCTCAGTAGCTGGTAAGAGGCACCAGAACAAGAGAGAGAATCGGATCACCAAACTCTTGGCCAGGAGCCAACTGGGAATCTGCTGGTTCCCCTGGAAAAACAACGGCCAGTGAGGAGCTTCCAGCTCTGGATGTTTCACAGCTTTGGACTCCAGTAGAACTCAAAGCCACAAAAGACTCGGTTCTGGTCAGCCCCAAACCTTCTACTCAAACATGTTCGACTGAACTACCCTAACGTTAAAAGAGGACATTTCTGTTGAAGCAGTGTCAGGGAAGGCAGAGGTATTCTTACAAGGCTAGTTTAGCATATTCATACTGTCATTCATCCCCTTTGGTCACAGGAGGAAAACACTGTGCCAAGTTTGATTCTTGATGTAAACTGTATAATAAACACTTATAAGGAACCTGTTTTTAGAGGAATTGTATCTGCTCCAGTTTGAACTTAACACACATTAGCACAATGTTAGGCTTTACTCCTGCCAAAACATTATCTGTAACAGTTCCCTTACCTGTAATAGACAGGTGTCTTATTACCTGGAGTTTGTAGAAAGTGAACAAACCCTCAGAGCCACTAAAGACTAACAGCTAGCCAGATGGAGACATTGTTTCAACCTATTTATGTAGTTTAAAGCAGTTCCAACAGAAAATGTTCAAATCTGTGGGACAGCTGTTGAATTTGACACAGTTTTCTCAGCCAAACCATGTCTGTGTTACTACATTACAATTAGACTACAGATCACAGTATTATCAGTTCAGCTGGGCTGTAAATCAGCCAGAATAATGTTATTGGTACGTATCACCTTTTTCCCTGTCTCTGACACCAGTATGACATCACTAATGGTTGTTTCTTTGCTTGCCACTATATGTAGAGCAGTTTTAGGCTTCAGCTGAAATAAACTGTTGTATCCCAGCTCCCCCAGTTTAAGACCACAGCTATTTCCCTTAATTTGCAGTAATACAGATTCTGCCTTGTTCTACAGTAAAAAATATTCTTTTTTGTCCCTAAGTAGGGAAATTCAATTTGGTGAGATCTACTCCAGGGTTAGCCTTACCAGGGACCTGGCCTACAAGCCAGCTTTCAGATAGAAGATCTGAGACAGAATAATGGGTACAATTATAAAATGTAATATTAGCTTAAGATCCGTGCCTGCTTAAATAAATTCTAAATGAACTATTATTTTAGTTTCAGACTGTAGACTTTACCTAGGTGTAAGCTGTAACTTTCACTTGTTGCACGAGATAACTGAGGAGCATTTTAGTCAGACTGTTTATCTGAATATTTAATGAGGCAGACATAGTAAATGTTATCGACTCTTTTAGATCTTGCAACCTTATTTTCCGTTTTAGAAAAAGGTTTATAAAATTCTTTTTTTACTTTTACTAAAAGACCGATTTAAGTATAATCTATGGGTTAAGCATCTATTAAAGTGTCCACCCTTTATGCTTGTGTTTTTATTGCTGCAAGAAAGGCCAGTTTTTTAAATAAATGAAATACTTGGTAAACTTTAACATGTTGAAAAGGTCACCTCTTCATCTTCAAATATCCGTGATCTTCACTGAGCTCTTGCAACAAGAGCAAGAACAAACATTTTTTTATTAGCATCAAGTGTTTTAGGAGCGAAACCTGTTTAAAACTAGTAAAGTTCAAAAAGAAAAGACACCCCCCAGAAGTGAAAATGTTCCCCTTAGATCTTATCTACAAATGCTTTAGAAGCAAAACTGTAAGATAAATTGCCCATATAAACTGCAACGGTATAACACCATCCTAAACAAATACTTTTACTAAGATTTTTTTAATATGGCAGATTTTCCTGGTTTCATTTTTAATCTTCAGAGGAAGTGACAAGCAGCTGCTTTGCCTCTTTTTTCATCATTTTTTGACCATTTTTGACTTTTTATCCCCTGCAAGGACTGCGACTGGAAAGTTGGTCTGTTTTCACTTCTGTTTGGGATTCTATAGTATCTAGGACCAGCAGGACTAATTTAATTTCTTAATTGCACATGTGCAGCAATATTGTAAGAAAATCTGCTCTTTTAAAAAAATCGTCCTCACAGAATTATGTCTACAAAGTTATAGCTAAAAAAGCCACTTTAAGTACAATATATTTCTGTGAAATTATCCATGTCTGGGATATCGCAGCCAGCGCTATGCGCAACAATGCCTCCTATTTTGCCATTGTTAGCCATGACATAACATTGATCAGCCGGCACACTTAAAGATACATTGACATTCATGAGGTGCTTTGCATTGACCATTGATGGTTGAATGTGGGCGAGTAGGGGGCAGAACATGAGGGGGAACCTTGTACGCTAACGTTGAGGTGCAGCTGTGAAAACTGCTTGCTGGTGTGCGTGCACAGGGTGTTATAAGTCCAGATTTTCTTTGGCGGACACCATGTGCCACCGTTGAGCGTATGTACACTTTTAGTATAGATCCTATGCAATGTTTTATAAATGAGACTCCTGGTGATTTGTTCTCTTAAACTGGGTGAGAAAGTCACCTGTATTTTCATGCAGGAAATGGCAAGTAGAGTGTCCACACTGCTGGGATACAACATTTTATTTCAGCTGAAGCCGATTGTTACTCTTTATTTAGTGGTGAACAAAGAAACAACCATTAAAGATGCTCATACTGGGGTTCCTCGTGTGTTGTGATGTAGAATTCTCAGAGGAGGCCGGCTTTTATTCAGTTTTAAGGAGGAAACATTTAAGTGAGATGGAATCTAGATGTCAGCTTCACTGAATAAAACAGTTATATACAAACATAAATTTGCTATTAATTAAATACAAAAAACTGTTCATTAGTTATTATTGCTTTATTAAATAATTTAATTTTCAGTATATTTCTTCTAGCCAGGTAGTTTCTGATTTGACAGAAACTACCTTTAGTAGCTTTTTAATGGTCTCTTGTAAACATTTAGATTGTTAATGTATGCTAATATTACACCAATGTAAACATTTCCAGTTTGAGTTCTGAATTGATCAAATCTGCTAAAACGATCTGACTTCACTTTTCTACAAATGAACTATAATGTGACATTTTTCTGCACAGTTTAAAGAACAATTACTGATGCTTCAGAAAATCTGAGCTATCACCGTATTTGATGATGATGTGTTGGACAATAGACTGATAATGGCAAAAATAATAATGTAAGTTGGTTGTTTTGACAGGGGAGGCCTGGCAGCAAAGGTGAAAAGGCATGTATCCTAACTGATTTTCTAAATAACACATTATTTATGCAAAAATCAGCAACGGAAGCTTATAATGAATATTTCTAAAATACAAAGTACCTTTTAAGTCTATTTTTATGTAGTAATTTCTTGTTTTAATATAATGGCTTTCCAGTATAAACATATGAGTTTGTATTCTTACATAGACAGTCCCTATGGCCAAGGAGCAGCCAGTGGAGCTTCAGTTTCAGACAGTTCGACTTGGCTCAGTGCTTGGTTTAGACGGATACTTGCTCTCACATCCACTTACCTGCTGTATGTGTTTACTTGCTGCACTTTCCAGGGCGAACGAGGCGAGTCTGGAGATTCTGGTGCAAAAGGAGAAAAGGTAGGCTTTTTCGTTCTGTTACAATCAATAAACTTTCATGATGGAGGCTCGCTGTAATGCAAGTAAAACCTGTGATATTGTTTTTTTTTTTCCACAGGGTGTAGTTGGACCTCCTGGCTTGGCAGGCCCCAAAGGAGAGCAGGTAAAGTCTGAATGTTATTATTACTGTGACTAACATTCTTCAATATAATATATATATACATTAATGTACATATACATTACATTAATTGTCGATGTACATATATATATATAATATATATATATATATATTAATATAAATATATATAATATAAAATTAAAATATATAATATAATAATATACTAAAGAATCAAATACAATCCAGTGACATGACTCTTCATTGTTCCACTCAGGCTGGCTTTTTTGTTATACTTAATAATTAATAACCTGTGTGTTCAAATGGGATAATTAAAGTGAATAAAGCTAATACTTTTCTCAGTACTGAGCTGTAATATTGTAGTGTTTCAAATAGATCAGTAAATGTTAAAGTACATTAATAAAAGGCTCTATGTTTTGTGTAGATGTTTTAAATAATCTTTCATCGGAATGCACTTTCCAGCTTAGCAGGTTGAGTTTTAGGCAACATCAAACTGTTTTAAAACACGTTGACAGTAAAAAAGAAGAAAAAAAAAGTACCTAACTGAATTATCATTGAAACTGTTGCGGGACATACCAGTGCATGACAGATTAATAAAAGTAAAGGACCAAACATAACTGCTTTATTAAAAGGAGGACATTTCATGGAAATGTTTTGCTGGAGGAGGGACTGGTGCACTTCACAAAACTGATGGCTGAAAAAACATCTCAAGTCAGGAAGAAAGTTGAGTTGTCAGGAGGAATGAGTGAAGATTTTTAGAAGCTTGTGGGAAGATACCCAAAACGTTTGACCCAAGTCTGACAGTTTAAGGGGAATTCTACTAAATAATGAGGAAATGTATGAAAATAGCTGACTTTGAAGAAAGTAATAAAAAAATTCTCTCCCTCATTATTCTGTTATTTGGTAAAAATAAATAATTTTGGTAATCCTAACAGCTAAAACAGAAAACGTTGAAAACTCTATATGAAGAGAAAAGATAATAGATTCCTTAACATGAAATCAATTAATTGTCACTTCTGTATACTAAACAGCATACAACAACGGAGACAGTGTTTCTCAACAACAGATTACTGTGAAAAGTGAAAGTAGATCATAGAAAACACAAATGGATAAAAACGCTAAATAGATAAAACATCTAAATAAGTGCAACAGCAGTTCAGCATTTATTAAAAAGGTTAGTGGTGGTCAGGTGGTTCTGTTTTTAATATTGACACTGGAAGTTGAAAAGGTTCATGGAGAGGGTGTAAGTAGTCTCCAGCCACTATAAGATCATCCTGTGGTTCCCTGATCTACACGTTCATTAAGCTTGACAATGAACTGAAATGTTCTGACAGAATGGGGGGTTTGAAGTTGTCCCACTAATATTCCAAACCTGATCCACATTGAGAGGTAGTAATAAACCACTAACCACTATGGACAGTAAGGGGTATATGGTACTGTGTGTGACACACTGGAAACCACAGACAGCAGCAGTGGCAGCTAGTCAGTCCCCCAGATCACAAAACACAGACATTCTTTGATCCTTCAGTGTTTGTCTGATCTGAGACATACAGTAATTAGCAGAACCTGATGAAGATTGTAACACACTGAGGATGGCACATATCAACTTTGCTTATTTCTAAAGCACTTAATGCATTTGGAGCGCTTGCATTAGCATCAAGACACAGAGTTGAGCCCTGTGGAAAAGCCCAGCAGGTGAAAGCTGCATGTTGTGAGGCATGCCCCTTCGAGTCCACAATCCCAGCTGCATGATCTGAAAGCTCATACAGCCTGTAATCTCAGTGAATCATCTTTTATGATGTGAACAGAAAAAAGTGATAACGTATGGAAGGGTTTGTGAAGTTTATTGCTCAACTATGATCCAAAAAGGACTTTTGATAATGTTTAAGGCACTGTTCTTGCAGCAGTTCTGAAGTAGATCCTGGAATGAAGGTGGAGCAGACCGACCGCGAATGATGCAACAGGAGCAAGTGATTTACATGTTAACCCTATGTAGAGGCGTGTTCTGGAGAGAAGTGATGCAAAGGACGCGATGCAAATGGTGCAATTAAGGCGAATAGAGCAAAGAGAATTTCGCTGGAGTTGAAAAATCTCAACTTTTCTGTCAATTTGCGTCGCGAATTATACAGTGCAGTCCCTGCAAAGAAAGTAGGGAAAACAATAGTTACAATCCGCAAACATCACACATAAAAAAGACAGAATCACGCAGCTCCTGGAGTCGGTGGTGGTAGTTTCCAAACCGGTTCTGTCTCTGGAGAATCTGGTGAGCCCAGAGACGTCAACGCCGGCGGTGTTGTTCGGCTTTACATAAATAAATAAAAATAAATGTGAGTAGAAACCGGCAAGCAGCAGACAGAACCTCCTCCTATTTTATGATGCGATGAAGCAAGTGAAGCGAGTGAAGTGAGTGAAGCGAGTGGAGCGTTGTTGCGCGTTGGCAACGCGAATTGCTGGCGAAATGTCAGGCCAGCAACAGCACGTGAATGAGGCCTGAACGCACCATAACTATTACGAATTAGAAAAAGGCGGACCAAAGATTCAGCCAGACACAGAACTGAAAGATTAAAAAGTTTATTCAGCCACAGGAAAACGTCACTCAGGTTAAACTCCACACAGCTTCCAGGAATCACTGTTCTTGTCTTGGGTTAAACTTGAAATCCAGAGGCTAAACCTCAGTGGGTAGAAGGCAGGGATCTCCACAGCGCAGGTGAGAGAGACAGGTGACTTTTGGCTGAATAATCCAAGCGCTAGGCTGGTTCAATAATCCAGGGACAGAAACAGGGTCAATGATCGGAACAAGAGACGTCAGGCAAGGGGCAGGCAGAGGCATAAATCAGATGCAGGAAACAGGGTCAAAACCAAAATCCAAACAGTCCGACAAGGGGCAGGCAGAGGCAAAAATCCAAGAGGCAAGGCAAGGTCAAAACAACGATCAGTCAGGAAGGAACGCTGGATATCTACTCACACGATGGCTTTCAAAAATCTGGCATCATCTTCTTGTCAGAGTCAGTATATATCAGGGAAGACACAGGTGCTTGGAATGCCACAGATTGCACTGCACTGCAGCAGCCACCAGGTGCATCTCATCTGCTGATTGCAGCCAGAGAGACAGGCTAGTGCAGACGTGCCAGAATCAAAACAATAACCTTCTCAAATCCCCTCACTGTCCTCTGCAGGGCTTAGAGTCTAGAGTACTACACTGAGGTGCACTACGTCTACCTGCTCTGTGACCATGGCAATATGACCTAAAAATTTGCTTTATAATTAAATCAATGCGATTAATTCAAATGATTGAGATGAAGTTTGCCTAAAATGAGAGAAGCACAGAGATCAGAATAAAAGATCTTTTACGAATGCAGCAAAATGACTCCCCCTTTGTCAACTGTATTAAAAACAACAGATTTTATTGTTTATGATTTCTTTATAAACTGAAAACCAAATCATTTTTGGCTCCTTTGCCGTTACATGCTCTGCATAGAATCTTGAGAGACAGTTTTATTTTCTTTTTAAAGTTCCTCAACCAAACTATAGCTTCATACAACTCTGACAAATTTGAAAGAGATGAACTAAAGTCTCTTTTCTCTAAGATGACTCAGGAAGTTTCGTTTTTTTCCTTGCTTCTTTACTTCAATGTCTCAAGTGTCATTGTTTTCTTCACTGATTTGACCCACATGCAGAATGACACTCAGGAGGCAGCAGAAAAGTTTAACAAGTTTATTTTGACAGGTAGTGGATATTGAACTGGAAACGGGACTGGAGGCACAGCACTGTACGCGAAAGGAGGACAGCTAAGTACTCTGAAGACAAATGGGGATTACTGAGAACTGGATCAAGATCTTTGCTTACTGTTTGATGAAAGGTGGGTCACCCCCTCAACTGTCGCCTCCTGGCGGTCGAGAAGAGGAAGAAGGCGGAGAGGCAAGATAATCCGTGATTAAAGAAGGGTCGCAAATGAACGACTTGGGGACCCAAGTACGGCCCTCCCAATCGATAAGGTATTGCCAGCCCCTAACCCACTGACCGGAGTCTACGATCCGTCAGACCGTGTAGACAGGATGCCCCTTGAAGTCCCGGGCGGGTGGAGGGGGCTTTCAAAAAATGAAAATCCTGTGGCAGAGGAGATGTGAGAATTGTGAGCGTATTTCACCCAAGGTAAATACTTGTTCCAATCTGAAGGGTTAACGGATGTAAGGCATCTGAGGGTTGACTCGAGTTCCTGATTCATGCTTTCGGTTTGACCATTGAATTGTGGGTGGTATCCTGACATGAGAGATACCTTGGCATCCAGCGCTGTACAAAACTGTTTCCATACTTGTGAAGTAAACTGTGGGCCACGATCCGAGAGGATTTCTTGAGGAATGCCATGCAGTCGAAAGACTTGCTTGACCAGCAGCTTGGCCGTCTGGAGAGCAGAGGGACGTTTCCTGAGAGGCACAAGGTGACTGGATTTGGAGAAACGGTCTATAATGGTTAGGATGGTTGTCATACCTTGAGATCTAGGGAGTCCTGTGACAAAATCCAATGCGATGTAGGACCAAGGTCTTTTTGGGATGCTGAGAGGTTGGAGCAAGCCTGCTGGGGGTTGGTTATTTACCTGAGTCATCTGGTGAGTACTGGCGAGACAAGGCATCGGGCTTCACATTTTTATCTCCAGGTCTATATGAAATAGAAAGGTTAAACCGGGAGAAGAACATAGACCAGCGAGGCTGACCGGAGTTTAAAAGTTTGACTGATTGGATATAAGCAAGATTTTTGTGGTCGGTCCATACCAGCACCGGGTGAACTGCACCCTCCAGCCAGTGGCGCCACTCCTCCAAAGCCAGCTTAATGGCTAGGAGTTCACAGTCTTCTACATCGTAGTTTCGATCTGCATGGGACAGTCTGCGGGAGAAAAAAAGCATATGGGTGAAGCTTGGCATCCAAATCTGAACATTGTGATAATACTGCCCCTACGCCTGTGTCTGAGGCGTCCACCTCCAAGGTGAACTGTTTAGCGGAATCAGGGTGAACCAGAATGGGTGCCTGGGAGAAGCTTTCTTCGAGACGGGAAAAGGCTGTGTCGGCTTATGGAGTCCACTTGAATTGTTGTTTGGTAAATGTAAGGGCAGTTAGAGGAGCAGCGAGCAGCCTGAAGTTTCTTATAAAACATTGATAGAAGTTTGCAAATCCGAGAAAACGCTGAAGCTGTTTGCGAGAATCTGGAGTGGGCCATTTGAGTACTGCCTTGATCTTTTCTGGATCTGAGCAAACCTGCCCACCCTCTAATATGAAGCCTAGGAAGGTGACTAATGGCTTGTGGAACTCGCATTTTCTAAGCGATGTGACGTTGGTGTTCAGTGATGTCTTTGGAGTAAATGAGGATATCATCAAGATACACAAAAACAAAGATGTTTAAAAAGTCTCTTAACACCTCGTTCACCAAGGCTTGGAAAACTGCTGGAGTGTTACTGAGACCAAATGGCATTACCAGGTACTCGAAATGGCCGAGGGGGGTCTTAAAGGCTGTCTTCCATTCATCTCCGTGAGGTATCCGGACCAGATGGTAGGCGTTGTGGAGATCTAGTTTGGTGAATATTGTAGCGTCTTGGACTGGTTCAAATGCAGAAGATAACAGAGGAAGAGGATATTTATTTTTCACAGTGATCTGATTAAGTCCTCTGTAGTCTATACAGGGACGAAGTGAACCATCCTTCTTACCTACGAAGAAGAAACCAGCCCCTAACGGAGAGGAAGACTGACGGATCATTCCAGCTGCCAGAGACTCTAAGATTTATTTTTCCATGGCTTGTCTTTCTGGACGTGAAATATTGTATAGACGACTGGATGGAAGTGGTGCCCCAGGAAGGAGGTCTATTGCGCAGTCATAAGGAAGATGGGGTGGAAGTGATGTGGCTTTTGATTTACTGAATACTTGTCTTAAGTCCAGGTATTCCTCTGGAACTTGTGACAGATCTGATGGCTCGGTCTCCACTGAATCAACCGGGGTGGAAATGGGTGAGGCAGCAGACTGTAAACAAACAGATAAACACTGAGTGGACCAGGATTCGATCCGACCTTCTGACCACTTTAGATGGGGGTTGTATTTGTACAGCCAAGGAAAACTTAAAACCAGTGAGCTTTGAGAAATGGGGAAGACAAAAAATTTTTTTTTTACTGCGATTTCCAGATATGATTAGCTCAATAGGTAGAGTGCGATGAGTAACTCGGTGGAGTGTTTTCCTATCAAGTGCGAGGACTTGATGGGGTGGATCCAGGGGTTCTATTGCTATTTCAGCTTGTTGTACTAGGGACTGATCGATTAGGTTTTGTTCACACCCGGAGTCTATGGGCGCAGATAGATTTAACGGATCTTGGTTGATTAGGAGGGTAGCTGGTAAGGTCAGTCTAAGGGTCTTCCTGTTTATCTTTTGGTCCACCATCTCCCCCTTTAAAGGTGGCGGACCCTCTCTTTTGGTCGAACTGGGCAGGCTATCACAAAATGATCTGATGATCCACAATATAAGCACTGGTTAGACTGCCTGCGCCGCTGTGTTTCTTCACGTGATTACCGGGTGCGCCCTTACTGCATGGGTTCGGATTCAGGGGAATTTACACTCATCTGGGGGCGTGGTGATTGCGACGGGACAGATGCACGGGACCTATCAACTACTTGTTCTCTTTTAGAATGCTTTCTTTTTCTCATGCGATTGTCCATCCGAGTGGCCAGGGTGATATATTCATTCAAGGTCTCGGGCTCTTCAACCAGAGCTAACTCATCTTTCAAGGACTCATCTAGGGACTTGAAAAAAGCTGACTTAAGGGCACAGGAGTTCCAGCTGGAAGCTGCTGCTAAGGTACGAAACTCAATGGAAAATTCTGACACAGGTCTATTTCCTTGTTTCAGGGCCACACTCGTTTGATCTAAATCTAACGAGAAAGTCTGTTTAAATTCTTGGATAAATTCATCAAATGAACAACCAAATTGACTACAGTCTGTAAATCTTGCTTCTGTCCAACGAAGCGCTTTGCCAGTTAATAACCCTAAAATGAATGCTATCTTAGCGTCATCATGGGGGAAAGACTGTGGGGAACGGTTAAACACCAATGAACACTGTAACAAGAATTTTTCTGGGTTTGGGGAGGTGACGTCACGGGAGTACGGAAGTTGTTGTGAGACTGGAGGAGAAACTGGTGACTCGGCGGCTCCCTCTGGTGTCTGGGATGTCTGGATGTTCAGGGCGTGTTGAAGGAGTGAAGCCATCTGATCTAGCTGTTGACTTGAATGTCGTTGTTGTTCCAGAATGGTTTGAAGTTTAGATCCGTGTGATTGGATCTGGAGGCTGTGTTTGGCTAAAGTCCTCATGAGTGTCTCTGCTGATTCAGATTGGGCTGAGTGTTCTGTCATTTTTTCTTCACTGATTTGACCCACATGCAGAATGACACTCAGGAGGCAACAGAAAAGTTTGACAAGTTTATTTTGACAGGTAGTGGATATTGAACTGGAACCGGGACTGGAGGCACAGCACTGTACGGGAATGGAGGACAGCTAAGTACTCTGGAGACAAATGGGGATTACTGAGAACTGGATCAAGATCTTTGCTTACCGTTTGATGAAAGGTGGTTGGAGTGGAGGAATGATGCAGAGCCTAGGAGGACTGAATAGACGCTGCTGCAGAAACGATGAGTTATCCAGGAACATGGTGAGTACTCTGCTGAGGCTTTGGGTGAGTATTTGGTAGTTTAATTATCCAGATCAATTTTACTGATTTGTGCTTACCTGGTGAGGCTTCGGTGAAGCAATTGGTGGAGGGTGAGATGCCTGGAGATGTCGGTATTGAGCTGTCAGCCGAAGCTTGATCCAAAATGGGTTTCTTTTGAGGCCTGAATACTTAGGCTGAGGCAGGATCCAAACTGAGGACTTAGAGCCAGAGCTGAAGATCGCAGGGACTTGAGATCAGTACTTGAGGTTTCCTAGGATGGAGCACAAGAGAGGTAAGAGACTATGAACCTCAACTTTAAACTGAGATCTCATAGCTTGGCCATTAGGAGTTACCACAGAGATTAACACTCAGGCACTGGAATGCTGACAGCTCCACCTCCTCCAGGTTGATGGAAATGAGGAACACCTGCTACCCTCCTCACCGAAGGATCTTGGCGGCATCTAGTGGTGAGTAAGTGTTAGCAACAGGCAAAAACAATACATGAAAACTCCCAGACTCCGACATCAAGTCCTTCTATTATTGTAACACCTCTGAGTCTGAAAACTCAGTCATTCTTATCAAGATGTTTCATTTGTTTCACTGCAGCCATGATGTTTCTTACAAACTGTGCACTCAGTTTTCTGGATGGGCAGGATGAGAGCAAGTGAGTGATGCATTCAGGAGCCAGGCTCCCATTCAAATGGATGCAGATGGTATAGCTTGCTATGGATATTCATATCAGTATTGGTGATAGTGTCATATCACACATAGAATGATATGCTGTATAGCCAAACTCTCTACCACAGCTCTGTAGAATGTTATGATGATGCTGGTAGGAGTGATGGTTTTTCAGTATCAATATGGGGAAAACTAAATTCTCTATAGAGTCATGAAACAACAGCATGTATAGCATGTACAGCAAATATAGGCACCTCAATGAAAGTTGTTTATGCAGTTTGGTAGTTTAGAGCAAACAGATGTGTGTTAACAAAGTGCAAAGAAAAGACATCAAGAATGATGAAATTATTGCTGTTTATTAATCTACAAAAGTTTTAAGGGTATTTTAAAACAGTTTGTGGCCTATCGTTTAACAGTAAGAAGGGTTTTTCAAGGGTGGAAAACACTGGGGCGGCTGTGGCTCAGTGGAAAGGGCAGTCATCTTACAGTCGGATAGGACTGGGTTAGATTTCCAGTTCCCCTCAGCCACATGGGGATGTGCCTCTGGGAAAAACAATCAACCACAAGGTACCTACAGATCTGTGTGTTGGTGTATGGATCTGTCCACATTGTGAGGTTAGCTGTGTTAATCAGACTCAAGTATAAATGTGCTTTTAAGTGGTCAGTACGACTAAAATAGTGCTTTACAAGGTCAGTCAATTTGACATTTAGTAAAGACATTTTCCAGTGTTCCCAGTGGTGCCATTTTCAGAGAAAGTCTAAGAGCTCCATCTTGTACTTTACAAACCTCACTTAGCATTTTAAATGTTAAAGTACATGACAGAACTTCCTTGGCCCTTTGCAGTCACTGAGACAACTATGAACCGAACTGTTTACCAGAAATATTCTGGAGTCATCCCAAAAACAGAATGAATGAATGGAGATGTTTCTATGTCACTGTTCTTTGTTTCCATAAAGATGAGAAACTGAAGTGAATAAAGTGATGAAGGGTATTTGGGCCAGACACATTTACTTGTGTCCTGTCCTCCATGTGCGCTTGTCAGAATTCATCTCCTGCTCTGCACTTGCGGAATGTGAAATGTGGATTAGGTATATTCTTGTTCCTATTATTAAGGCAGGGAATCCAAGCTTCCAATGTTTAGTTGGGGTCTTTGAGCCGACCACAATACCATGTGAATTCCACAAATGTTCAGCGTCAATCTAGTCTACCTCTAGTTCCCAGGAAAGCCACTTACATCTACCGCCAAAGTTTTTTTAAGGTTTTTTGGTTTGATGTTATGAGGTATCAGTCACCACCAAGTCTAATAGACATTTACAGAGGAATTTTGAGAGTTTGGCTTGTCTCAGTATAAACAAGGCACATGATGTTGGATAGCAGACCTAATGTGTTGGAAAAAGTCAGACCTCTATTTTCAGGAATAAATTCATAGAATTCAAATTTTTACATTTCAAATATTGCCCGAAAGGGTGAATCCATAATCCCCTCCTAAACTCATTTATGCCTTCACCGGTGATGGAAGTTCTTTCTCAATAATTGTTAAAGATATGTTAGGAAAACAAATATCTAAAAATGACTAATTTTGCAGATAAGATAGATAACTTTTTATTTCTTTGACTTCACTTCACTAATTACACTTAGCTGTGAACTGTCTTCTAATTGACTTTTAAAGCTAGAAATTGGCAATCTTTGTTAATATTGAAGGAAATATTACCCAATGTTTTTGTGGGACTTGCGATTTATTCAAATCCCACCTGCAGTTTTTCTGTGAGGAGCAGGGGTGTTTCCTGTGGCCGGGAACATTAGGGCTGAGCCCACACACTCATAGGGGAATCTGGGGGAACCTAACAGGGGAAAAGCTTTATTAGGCATCGTGGCACCTTGTTTGAAGCCAAATACTGCAGTATGTAATTCAAAATGAATTTATTTCTAATTAGTTATGGTGAATGCCTGGTGCTTCTCCTGGTCGGATGGAGACTCCACAACTGCCCTTACTTGTGTGTGTGTGTGTGTGTGTGCATGTTGGTTCTTTTTTTTTTTTACTTGTCCTGTCCGGCAGAGTAGCACTCAGAATTGTTGTCTCGGTGCCAAGAAGAAGCCAAATTTACTTTCACAAGTGGAGCATTACGGCTAACGCTATGATGCTCCACTAAAAAAAACTTTATTAGAAACTGCTTTGGGATTATTTCAATTGCAATGGACAAAGAGACGGAAACTAAAAGGGAAAAAAGAAGCAAGAGGTGGGGCAAAAAGGAAAAAAGGAGAGAAATAGAAGGGTGAAGACAATTCAAGATACTAGAAGACTGCTTCTATACCTGCAGAAACATAAATATAAGAACAGCAATGTTGTATTTGGTGGTAAATGCGGCTCAATATAGAACATCTGTGTATCTGTGAACACCTGAATCCAAACACCTGTGGGTGTAAGTGTGACCAGCTTGTGTATATAAGGTTTCTCCGTGAAAATATGCAATAGTGAATGTGAGGAGCCACAAACCTGCCCCCCTGGACCCGAGACAGACACAGAGGAGATCTGAGCCACAGATATCCAAAGACCCTTCCAGAGCACAAGAACCCCGGGAAGACCACCGCCAGGACCACCGCAAACCCCCAGAGAAGAGCACAGGAGGAACCACCCAGCTGGGGAACCACCCAGCAGCCACAGTGCAGAAGCCCCAGGGAGTTGCAGTGACGAGCTCACGGGCCACGCCCGCAGCCGTCTATGCCGGAGCAGATTCAGCCATGGACCCAGAGACCTGAGAGACCTTGGCATATCACCCCTCAAGCACAGGCCCGACAGAGCCAGGGGACCCAGGCCCTGTCAAGCAGCCACCGGAAGTGAGCCGGCACACACCAAACCACCCAGCCCTGGACACCAAGAACCACCAATACACCAGTGGGCAGAGAGACCAACCACCAGCAGGGAGTGTGGCGGGGAGGAAATAGGCCTCACATTTGATGGGGGCCTAAGCTGATCCAGGAGAGGGAGCAGCCAAGACCCAAGCTGACACAAAAACAGGCACACACAGTCACAATCACAATCACACATTCCCACTCTCATGCGTACACATAAAAACACTCACACCCACACACCCAATGTAAAGACACACAGCAATGGATGTCGTACACTCACTCACAGTCCCCATACATATTCTATATTCCCAGGTCCAGGTACCGATATCCCAGAGGGGCAACCGGCCCCCGGACCAGGAAGGTGGTCCCTCTCATTCCGTGATGGAGACAGGCAGACCGCCCAAGCACCAGCCCAGACTAGAGCCAGCACAAGCCGGACCTCAATGACCCCGCCCCGGACCCCGATCCCCCTGCTCCAACCCCAGCCCCCAATGACCCCGTCCCCATCCGGAGGGGGGACATGAGCAAAAGAGGTGTCCCAGGACGAAACAGTCCCAACCCCCCAATGAATTCCGATCATATATTCTGCTTTGTAATAATTTGTATGATCTAGTAATTTCCAAAACACATCTAGATTTGTCTTTTGAAGATAATTAATTGAGGATTCATGTATATAATATAGGGGAGACAGAAACATATTTGGTGTTGGAGTTGCTTGTTATATCCAAGATTATACACCAGTTATAATTAGAAATGATCTAATGACATATGACAAAATACTTTGGTTGCAAATATACTTACCACACTTAAAGCCAATGTTGATTGATTACCGTTATAGACCACCTGGTGCAAATACCTTTTATCTAGAAATACTAAGTAGAAATACTTTTGATCTGTGAAATGTTAGACTGCAATAGTACATAGGGCTTTGAAACAAATTGAATAGGTGATTTGAATATAAATTGGCTATCACAGAATTGTTCCTTAAAAAAGAAGTTGTCAGCTGTCTCTACGAGACCTATGGATTTACTCAATTAGTTAATATAACTACAAGAACATGCTTAAAAATTCACAGCAACCTGCATTGATCATATTTTCACAATCACACCTGAGCTATGTTCAAGTGTACTTACCATCCCTGTAGGTTGCAGTGATCATGATTTATCATGTAAGATATTTACTCAAGATAGATTCATTTAAGATGTTAGAAATATTTGTTCAGTTTTTTCTAAAACTAATCCTGATGATGCTCTTTAGGCCTTTGATGACAGTTGTATGTCTGTGGTGAACAAACATGCCCCAGTACAGACGTTTGTGGTCAGAAACCCTAGCACACCATGGTTACACAGAGAGATTAAAGAATATCTGAAACAAAGAAATCAAGCAAAGACAGATGCAATTATGACTGTTAATCAGTCTGACTGGAAATTATATCGTAAACTTAGAAATTTTGTCACACGATTAAATAGAAATAAAAAGAGAAAATATTATGTAAATAAATTAAATGCTGGTAAAAATGACCAAAAGAGAATGTGGAATACTATAAAAGAGTTGGTAGGAAAGAATGTTAATGTTAATTTAGAAAAAAAGGAAAATTTATGACCAAACCAAAAGATAGAGCTAATTATCCAAATAATTATTTTATTAACAAAGTTGATAAAATTAGAAAAACAATGCCTAATGTAGATAATAACAGATAACATTTAACAACAGAAAATATAATCATGAAAAATAAAAACTGTACATTTAAATTGAATAGTGTAGATATAAAACAGATTGAAAATTAAATTAAACTTTGTAAAATTTAACAACCTGGCCTTGATAATCTCGACTGCAAGCTTCTTAAACTGGTGGCAGAGGAACCTGCCCCTGCTATGTGTCATATTATCAATTAAAGTCTAATCTGATGTGTATGTCCACAAAAATGGAAAAGAGCAAAAATCGTACCATTGCCGAAAAACAAGAAAGTACCGTTCTCTTCATATTTGAACACAAATAATCTATTTACAGATTACCAACATGCTTACAGAAAAGGGCACTCCACTGTTACAGCTCTTACTTGTATGAATGATGATTGATTTAAAGAAATAGAAGCTAATAAAATAATAGAGGCAGTTATGCTAGATTTGTCTGCTGCATTTGACATTATCAATCATAAATTATTACTGAAAAAACTGGAATGTTATGAATTTGAACACTCTGCCCTTTTCTGGATTGAAAGTTATCTGACAAATAGAACACAAATTGTGTTTTTAATGGTTGTTATTCTAATGCTTGAAACTTATCATGTGGAGTACCTCAGGAAAGTTGCCTTGGTCCATTATTATACAGTATTTTTACTAATGACTAACCATCAATATTAAATAGGGCAAGAATTATGATGCAGATCACCCAACTATATGTTCATCTGAATTTACTATAGATTAACTCAGGACTATAAAAAGGGAATTACATTTTGTGGCTCAATCGGTAGAACAAAATCACCTGGTTTTAAAATTACAAAACCGAGTATGGTACTTGGTTCAAACTATTCTATTAGCAAAAATCCAATATTGAATTTAAAAATAAATGATGTATCTCAAAGCAAAACCTATCTCGCATAGGTAGGATGTGGAAAAAGGAAGACGTATGGCCAGGGCTGTAAGCATTAAAGGATCTGCTCTACAGTGGTTTAAGTCTTACTTAACAGATAGGAGCTTCCCAGTCCAGCTGGATATCCTTTCCTCTTACTTGTGGAGTTCCTCAAAGATCCATCTTGGGCCAGTCTTGTTTTCCTTTTATATGTTGCCCCCTATGTAGAATCCCTGCTGGGTTTCCTTAGATAGAACACTTTTTCAACCAATTTGAATAATAAGTTGAATCCGACTGCACTGTTTGATAGTTAGGATGAATTGGAATGTATGTACCTGACTTGAAAGCTGTATGATTCGATTGAATCGGCTTTATAAAGTGCTTTGAGACAACATGTGTTGTGAATTGGCGCTATATAAATAAAACTAAATTGAACTGAATTGAATTTAGATCACCCCGCGACCCACTATGGAAGAAGCGGTAGAAAATGACTGACTGACTGACTGAATTTAGATCAGTTATCCCTTCACCGCTTGCAGCTTGTAGAACATGCTCCTGCTCATCTGTTAACAGGAAGTAAAAAAGATAAACATATAACTCCAGTTCTGGCTTCACTCCACTGCTTTCCTGTTTGTTACAGAACTGATTTGAAAATTTTGCTGCTGCTTTTTAAGGGTCTTAATGGTCTTGCCAAATCATATTTAAAGGATCTCCTAAAAATGGCAAACATCCACAAGAACACCAAGGAAAAACAACCGGTGGCTCTTAGATGTTCCAAGGTCCACTCAGAAAAGTAGAGGTGATCAGGCCTTCACTGTTGCAGCCTCAAAAATGTGGAATAATTTACTGATCCACATAAAAGCTGCTCAGAATCTGGAGACCTTTAGGGTTCTTTTAAAGACCCATCTCTACTCTTTGGCTTTTCAATTAAATAGAGCTTGAAAGCCTAACTTTCACTATTTACTGTTTATTTTTTAAATCAGTTTATTTTTTCCAAACATGATGATTTTATTCAATTATTTGTGTTTTTTTTTTCTTTTTAAGTAATACTATAAATTATTGTATTGTTGTTGCGGTGCAGCACTTTAGTGCAACTTTTAAAAAAAAATGCTGTATAAATAAAAGCTGTTATTACAATTACCGAACAAGAGAGATAACAATAAGGTGGATCCAAATTAATGTTTCTCTTCGGCTTAAAGGCAGAAATGGTACATAAGTTTTGTATGGGGCAGTTACTCCCCTAAATCCCCTAGGTGGCAGTTACAGCTCACTGTATAGACTCATTTGGTACACAGGAAAGCAGGCAAGGCCAATTAAATCAGAACTTGTTAGTTGGAAAGTTTTTAGAGAAAATCTGTTCATAAAGCAGGCTCAATACATTCTTTAAATAAAAGGTTTTTATTTATTTTTAGAGAAAATCTGTTCATAAGGCAGGCTCAATACATTCTTTAAATAAAAGGTCTCTTGGGCCAGTCTTGTTTTCCTTTTATATGTCGCCTGCTATGTTGAAACCCTCCTGGGTTTCCTTAGATAGAACACTTTTTCAACCAGTTTGAATAATAAGTTGAATCCGACTGCACTCTTTGATAGTTAGGATGAATTGTCCTCTATGGCCTGACTGTAGAGGACAATGAAACACTACTAAATTAGTGTCAGCATAGGATCATAAACCATTTCTATAAATGTGAAAAACATCTAAATACTATAGTTGTTGCAGAGAAAAAGCACCCAAACCTGACTGAACCTGGTTTAATGCCTGAGAAGGGAAATGATAATCTTTTCAACAAAAACCAAAAAAAAAAACTGAATTTGCTTTACCTTGCAAAGAAAGCATTTCAACATGTGCTCCCCGTTTTTAAATCTTCATCCTTGTTTTGTTCTGTTTTTTAGGGAGCCAGAGGGGCACCAGGAGACCCAGGTCAGGAGGGACCACCTGGGCCTAAAGTAGGAAAAAGATCAAATGAGTTTGAGAATTATTTAGTTCACAAGCTAAGCTGCGGTTAGGATTTTGATTTTCATGTTTGGTGTTTTAAAAGGGTGTGGGGGGATCAAGGGGTGCACCTGGAGCTCCAGGAGAAAATGGTGTTGGCCTCCCTGGTCCAAAGGTATTTCATGTATTCTTTCAGTAATTGAATCAGTAAGGTTAGGTAATCATGTGGGTCTTAGTTGAGAAGGTTGAGAACATGGCACATGCATTGGAATGTCTACCATCTATAATTTAGAAGTTATCTTTCAGGGTGACAAGGGGAGCAAAGGAAGATCAGGTCCAGCTGGACGAATGGGTTTTGGTGTGCCAGGAACTCAGGTGAGTTTGACAAAAATAAAACTGCAACAACTACTTCTACAAAGGTGCTAAACAGAATGAGACTTCTGTTTAGCAAGTTATATAATTTCAAATACAGTGCTGTGAAAAACTATTTGCTCCTTACAGATCTTTTCCATTTTTGCTCTCTTGTCTCACCTAAATGTTTCAGATTTTGAAACTAATTTTAATAACCAGAGTAAATACGAAATGCAATTTTTAAATTCTGATTTTGTTTGATCTGAACCGTCCTGGGCATATGTGAAAAAAATTGTCACCTAAACCTAATAACTGGCTGTGCCACCCTTTGTAAGTGTGTGTTTTATAACTGACAATGAGACTACTGCGTCGCTGTGAAGGAATTTTTTCCCCGCTATTCTTTGCAGAATAGTTTTTTTTTCTTTTAAAAGGGGCCTAGGCAACGCCTACAATACAATAAAAAAATTAAAAACAAAAAAAAGCTATAGACTTCATTTTAGAGTTTTACTCTTGCTGTTCCCCTTGGCTACCATCAAGAAGTCAATGACAGTCCAGGCCAAGCTAACTTTTTGTTGTTGGTTAGGTTAATGTTTTTGTCAAAGACCAATTAAATGCCAGTTATTATCATGGTTTGTTTAAGTGCCTGATCCACATGCACAACACTCTCAGGAGACTAGAAAGAGTTTACTAGGTTTATTGAATACAATGAAAAAATGGTTAGAGAGATCTCGTCCTGACCGGGTTCTTAACAGGGGAAATAGACTGCAGCAGCACTGGGGAAGAGAGGAGATGTGAGCGGGAGCAAAATGATCAGAGAATTCAAGAAGGAGACTAATGCAGGCTTACAGGTGGCTGCAGATGATGACGCCAGGGGAATGAGCTGAATCCGGGGGTTAGGTCCGAGTGTGTGTGAGCTGGAGATGAAGGGGAGCCGTCGGATGATCTCAACGCTCCATGCACAGGTGGAAGTGCGTCCTCCAGTGGAGAACCTAGGGTCTCCAAAAGATAGACACACAAAACCCTACATTCCTGACAGTTACATTGTGCATCATACTTCTTATCTGTAGATAGAGAAATCTTTTACATAGATTAGACTGCACCTGATGGAACCATTCATTCATTTAACTAACTTTTTCGAAAACAGTTTGACTTTTAGATGCTTGTATTTTATGTAAAAAAAAAAACCTCTGGAGTTTTTCAGCAATTTACTTGAATTTTTTGTAACTCCTTCATTGTAACGGTCTCCTAAAATCCTAATAGGCTGTTGCAAATCACATAATATAAGAAAAATCATATGTTTATAACTAAATGTTATTGCTAAAAAACTTAAAATTGAAAGTTGAAAGAAGGGTGGACATATTTTGTTCAGGACACCAGGTGGAAAAGTAGCAAGGCTAGAAGCTTAGGAGCAGGTTTCAAGCTGTTTTACCATGGTGTGGATGGGAAGAGAATTGGTGGAGTTGTCTTGAAGGAGGAGTTTGTGAGGAATGTTCCGGAGGTAAAATAAGTGTCAGATAGGGTGATGAGTCTGAAGCTAGAAACTGAAGGTGCGATGTTCAGTGTTGTGACTGCACCACAGGTAGGATGTAAGTTAGAGAAGAAGAAGAAACCTTGGAGTGAGTTAGATGAAGTGATGCAGAATATCCCCAGAGGTGAGACAGTGGTGATTGGTGCAGATCTTAATGGACAAGTTGGAGCAGGGAACAGAGGTGATGAAGAAGTGAGGGGCAGGTTTGGTATCTAAAACAGGAATGCAGAATGACAGATGGCAGAATACCTTGCTAATAGCGTGGAAATAGCTGTAGTGAATACTTTCGTCCAGAAGAGGTAGGAACACAGGGTAACTTACAAGGGCAGAGGTAGGACACGAGTGGGTTACATCATTTGTAGAGTTTGGTGACTGCAAGATAGGACGGTGGTGTGTTAAAAGACTCTGATAGAGAGGAAACTGAAAACGATAAAGGCATAGCAGAGGAAAAAGTGGTGAAAGCTGAAAGATGTTTAGCAGGCTAGGGTGATTACGGGCCAAGATGCAACAGGTGTACTGACAGGTGCAACAAGTGTGAAAGGAAGATGGAAGGAGTACCTTGAAGAGTTGATGAATTAGGAAAATGAGAGAGAACAAAGAGCAGAAGTGACCATTGTGAATCAGGAAGAAGCAAAGATTAGTAAATATGAAGAAAAGGTATTTAAGAGGATAAAGAGTGGAAAGATAGTTGGTCTGACGATAAACCTGAGGGGGTATAGGAGAGACAGCAGTAGGGTTTTAACTAGGTTGTTCAATGAGATTTTAAAGAGCTGGAAGATGTCTGAGGAATGGAGAAGAATTGTGCTGGTACCAATTTTTGAGAACAAGGGAGATGTGTAGAATTGGGGCAAATACAGAAGAATAAAGTTGATGTGTCATATAATAAAGTTATAGGAGAGAGTGGTTTAAGCTAGACTGAGGTCAGAAGTGAGCATCTGTGAGCAGCAGTATGGTTTCATTGGCAGAAAAAATACTAGAAATGCTATATTTGCTTTAAAGATGTTGATAGAGAAGTAAAGAGTAGGTCAGAGAGAACTGCATTGTGTTTTCGTAGATCTAGAGAAAGCAAATGACAGGGTGCAGAAAGAAGCTGCCGTGTTGTATGAGGAAGTCTGGAGTAGAAGAGAAGTATGTTAGAGTGTGGCAGGGCATGTATGAGAGCAGTAAGACTGTGTTGAGGTGTGCTAATGCTAGTCTAATAGAGTTCAAGGTAGAAGTGAAACTGCATCAAGGATGAAAGGAAAGGTGTACAAGACGGTGGTGAGACTAGCAATGTTGTATGACTTAGAGACAGGGGCACTGAGGAAGAAACAGTAGGCAGAGTTGGAGGTATCAGAGATGAAGATGTTGAGGGTCTCTTTGAGAGGAAGACAGGAATAGGAATGAGTACATCAGATGGACAGCTCATGTTAGATGTGTTGGATGTAAACAAGAGAGGCCAGACTGAGATGGTTAAGACATTTATGTGGATTTTCTTATCAACGTGAGAGAGAAGTCAACTCATTAACAAGAGAAAGACCGGACTTTGTCTTTATAAGTTTTATTCAAAGGCATTGCAGCGTTTGAATGACTCTGTCACTGACAAGTCAAAGAAACAGAGCAACAAAACATAAATCACAAACAGTATTTAAACAGTATGTGGGTGTTACCTCAACTTAAAAGAGTTTTAGAAATATGGTCCTCTAGACCCCACCTCGGGTCAGAGGTAACAAAGTTATTTATGAGGGCACCCATCTACCCTTCCTTGGGATTAACACTTCAGGGAGTGTTAACCATAAAACTACTGATAATGAATTTATAGACCAACTCCTCTAGGGTAACAAAACACAGAGGTCAGAGGAGAGAGGTAAATGGAAGTTCAGGGCATTAAAAAGAATTTTCCATAACAACTCCTTTCTTCTGATTACAAGATAATCACAACTAAAAGGAAAATTCTTCAAAACCATAACCCAAGATTATAATCAAAGTAAAACAAAACAAAACAAAATACAACACCTTAAAAGAAACATCAAAATCAGAAAGAAAAAGAAAAATTACTCCAATCTTTATTACCCAGGATGTACAACCACCAGTAATGAACCAGTACCAATTAGCAGGCAGATACAGACATGATCTATTTCCACACATCCAAACCATGTTCTTAGGACACGAGTACCCATCTCTACTAGGAAAAGTAACAAGAACCCTGGTTAATGTACCTGCCTGGCCATACAATTTACTTCCATTCGGTAAGCCTGTCAAATTAAGAGTTTACACCAAGGGATCTGGGACCGAAGATCCTGAAATGGTATAAGGAGCAATTCTGATAGGAAATGGCTCAGATTTATCTCTGTTGGTTAAAGCAGATGAAACAGATATAATAGTTTTGCAACCCTCTGTCTTTCCAAGGTAATAAGGTGTATTTTCTTCCTGAGCAATGCAAATATCTTATTTATTCCTATTACCCCAAAATCTATAAAGAATTCCTGTAGCAGCACTATTAAATTGGTCTCACTAGAAAATCTACTAACATTTATGCTTTGCCTACAATGTAATTCCTCACCCAAGGAAGAATAACCTCCACCAGCTGGTTATGTTGCCAATCTGGAAAGAAAGTAGTTAGAATAGAAGGAGTTTCAATAGGAACAGGTACCAAAAATGGTTGATGATTAATAGCATGTGGAATCAAACAACAAACATAATGTAACCCACATAAAATGAGTGTGCCTCTTTAAGAAGACCCGAGGTGGGAAAACTTGGATAGTATGCCTAACAAATTAGGTTAGTTAGGTTGCAGGGTGTTTCAACCAATTAGAATGCAGCCTGTTGTAAGCCCTGCCTATCTTCTCCGTGTCTGCAGCAGTGTTGTGGTTGTAGGGACTTCAGCCGCTTGTATCCGGGATCTCGTTCTTTCAGTCATGACCCAAAGTTCATGGCCATAGGTGAGGGTAGGAACATAGACCGACCGGTAAATCGAGAGCTTCGCTTTTCGGCTCAGCTCTCTCTTCACCACAACATACCGGCACAGTGCCCTCATTACTGCGGAGCCGCACTGATCCGTCTGTCGATCTCCCGCTCCATTCTTCCCTCACTCGTGAACAAGGCCCCAAGATACTTGAACTCCTCCACTTGAGGCAGTAACTCCCCTCCAACCTGAAGAGGACAAGCCACCCTTTTCCGGTCGAGTACCATGGCCTCTGACTTGGAGGAGCTGATCCTCATCCCAGCCGCTTCACACTCGGCTGCGAACCGCCCCAGCGCATGCTGTAGGTCTTGGCTAGAGGGGGCCAGCAGGACCAGGTCATCTGCAAAAAGAAGAGATGAAATCCTCTGGTCCCCAAACCAGACCCCCGGCCCTTGGCTGCGTCTAGAAAGCCTGTCCATAAAAGTTATGAACAGGACCAGTGATAAAGGGCAGCCCTGCCGGAGTCCAACATGCACCAGGAACAGGTCCGACTTACTGCCGGCAATGCAGATCAAACTCCTGCTCCGCTCGTACAGGGACCGGATGGCCCCTAATAAAGGGCCCCTGATTCCATATTCCTGGAGCACCCCCCAGAAGGCATCACGAGGGACACAGTCAAATGCTTTCTCCAGGTCCACAAAACACATGTGAACTGGTTGGGCAAACTCCCATGAACCCTCGAGTACCCTGTAGAGGGTATAGAGCTGGTCCAGTGTTCCACTCCCGAGACGAAAACCACACTGCCCCTCTTGAAGCCGAAGTTCGACTATCGGCCGGACTCTCCTCTCCAATACCCTGGCGTAGGCCTTACCAGAGAGCTGAAACTGTTTAGGTGTTAAATTAAAACCTTTACTGAAATCTTGGGTAAAACGTAATGTTTTCATGTCTTTGGAAAAATGATTCATTTGCAATTTACAAAAAGTGAATCGATAATGTACAGAAATAATGCTGTATTTAACAAAATGTTTTTACTCTTGCAAATTTGAGTAATTTAATGTCATATATGTCTAGAGAAACCTAAATTGTGGATTATAGCTAGGACAGATTAATAGAAAAATTGTATCATTCTTTTGATCCTGTCTGTCGACAGGTCAGGTTTTTTATACTGGATTGTTCCTGAGGTGGATTCTTCCAGTGAACTAGATGGCGAGCCTTCCCACCTGGACTTGGATTCTGCCTCTTCTATTTAATGAGATCTGCTGCACCTTGCGGTGTGGTAGGCCTGGATCATCCACACTTTCACACACAGCCGGTTATGCGTTAGACTACTGACTAACAATTTTTCATTCTTAATTTTTCACCATGCGGAATATTCGGACTGTATCATTTGGACATTATTTTCATTTGGGACAGTATGAAAAACTGCTGGGGTAGGAATCTTCCTCATGTGAATGGTGGTTGAACTTGGACTTGAATTGAAACTGAATTTGAGTAATCTGTGTTCTACAATAATTTAGAAGTCAAGGTTAACAGGGTGCACCCAAACCAATTTAGAACTGAGAACTAACACTTAGCTGAGTATTATTGGTATTTCAGGTAGTAAATATATATATATATTTTTTTATTTTTTTTTATTTTTTTTTGCAAGGTCTTTTCATGACTGTATAAGTGTAGTACAACTGTGTACAAAATAATTTAATTCACTAAAGCCGGTGTGTTCTTTAAGTTCACATTACTGCCTCTGTGTCTCATTTAAACACACCACAGTGCTCCTATAGTCGAACCTATTGGCCCATGAGTTAATTTCTTGAATAATCCTCACTACTGTGTTACAGTAGTGAGGATTATTCAAGATTTTGGCGAGCCAGCCAGGAGCCTGGGTGTGTGTTTAAATTGTGGGACACCATATATGTGTTGTTAGAAAGTGCAAAATTTGCATCAAAGTTTGGAAAAATGGATGTGGTACTCAAGGAATCCATCTGAATTCCAGATTCTGTGGTTGTTAGTGGTTTGACGGGGTCAGAGACTGATGAGGAACTGTCCACTTTCCTCCAGAAGTATAGTTCCATTAACCGCTATATCCGCTTAGATGATCCTAAATCAGATTACCATAAACACATGATTATTGAGTTTACACATGAGACATTGGAACCACTGTTACCTCTTCAGATTCCAAGCACAACTCAAACAGGCATTGTGTATGAGTTAAAGGCCTTAGGAAGTGTTTATGCCCTAGATGCCAGGAGCAAAGCTACTAAAATGTACATGCTGCACTGCACACATCGCATACTGGACAGTCTTCTTCCTCCTGCTTCTGAGATGATTAAACATTTGAGTCCACAATCCAGTCCTTCTACCTATCTCAAGTTGCTTGACTCCGCCTACGGGACAGTTGAAGATGGTGATGAGCTTTATGCTAGGTTCATGGGCACATTCCAGAATGACGGCGAGAGACCTTCTGTTTTCCTGCAGAGACTGCACACTGCATTAAGCGGAGCCATGAGACGTGGTGGTGTATCTGTTCATGATTTTGACCAACAGCTTTTAAAGCAGTTCTGTCGAGGCTGTTGGGAGAACACCTTGATAATCGATCTTCAGTTAGCACAAAAGAAAGAAAACCCACCTACCTTTGCAGAATTATTGCTCCTTCTTAGGACAGAAGAGGATAAACAGGCCGCAAAAATGAGTCGTATGAGGCAGCATTTTAGCCATGTTAAGTCTGCCCATAATGCCTGCAAGCAGCGTGTCATGTCACAAGTGCATCTCACACATGATCCCAATGATCAAAAGGAAATGACTGATCTTGAGATGCTTAAGCAACAAATTGCTGATCTCAACATTCAGGTTAAGAGTATTGTGTCAGAGAGTCAAAAACCAAGACAATCTAAGCAGAAAAAAGTGAAGTCTGCTCCTGCCTGTGTCACATGAAACCCATGTTGTGAAACCAGAAGTAGTTAGTCCGCATCCCTCTACGTTTAAAGCTAATAACAGACCGCGTCCCTGGTACTGTTTCCAGTGTGGGGAGGATGGCCATGTTATTTCAGTCTGTGATGGAGCGCCAAACTCTTCCCGTGTAGCGGCTAAGAAAGAACAGCTAAAAGAAAAACAGGCAGCTTGGAAAGCCCCTAACGTTCCTAGAAGTAAGGCACATTTAAAAAAACTAGTGTCTGCTCCCATAGGGGGACATATGGGAGTGAAATACAAAATGGTAGTCCCAAAATCATGAAATCTGCCTTGGGAGTTTTGAGGTAAAAGGGGTTTCAAAATTGCCACATGGCCTTTTGTGGGAACTAGGGCCACAGCTAAAGTATCTATTGCAGGGAGGACACAACCTGTTTTTGGACACGGGTTAAAAGTCACAACTGGCCCCCAGTCTTTTTATGAAGGAACATTTTCTGACAAACCCTTTAATCCTTTAAATCTTTATTTGAAGTGGAGGGTGTAATGGACAGTCTGTCCCTTTTTTGGATATTTGAGTTACTATCACTTTTCCCAAAGAGTTTGTAGTTTGATATTGAAAAAACACTCGGGCCTTAGTTATTCCTCACCTCCGCTCTGTAGCCCATGAACAGGACTTATGGGCAAAAACAATTTGATGCCCCTTTAGCGGATTACCAGAAGTTTTCATCCTTTCAGCTTTTAAAGGGGGTATCAGGTGTTTCAAATATTTGAGATATGACAAAGAGAGTTAAAACCACAGTACCCTTTTGGTTGTGCAAGACTGATGGGTAAGCTGCCTAAAGTTGTTCCTGCCAAGGCAGACAGTTGTCCTTTGAGGTTCTTTCTGTAGACGTTTTAAAATTTTAAAAGGGATGTTTTTTGGGAAGAACCATCCATTTCTTCTCTACCAAAGGTTTTTTGGTTGCAGGGCTGCAGTCACTTTACCAAGAAAAACCCCCATGTCATTCCCTGTCACACTAAGAAATGTCCCAAATCAGACATTATCACCCGCCCAAAACTACAGTGGCAGATTTTAATGCTAGTGTGGGTTTTACACAAAGAAAAAAACTGTGAGGAGCGACTGCCAGTCCAAGCTAAGTTTTTCCCAGAACTAAGTTTTGATTTTGGAGACTCACCCTTATCCATGAAGGGAAAAGAGCGAATAACAAACATTTTAAAAAACCCAAAATGAAGGTTTTCTTCAGAAGACCTGGATTTGGTCAACTGATAAAGTAAAAACCGTATAAAGCTTAGCGAGAGACACGCCCGATAACCCCAATGACGTGGAGCCGTGAGAAAAACACTTGCAGGAACCCCTTGATTCTGGTGTCATACGAGAATCGAGCCCCCCATTTGTTCCCCCCATTGTGTGGTTCCCAAAAAAAAAACGGTTCATCTCTATGGTGGATTAAGAAATTTGAATATGCAGACATTAAGGAGCTATGTTTTTCCAAACTGGAAGATGTTTTCACTGCACTTGTGGTTTTAAGGGTTTTTCGTCCTGACTCAAGTCAGGTTACTACAGGCGAAAGGAAAAGAAAAAGAAAAGCATAAGAGCATTTGTTTGCCCAGTTGGATTCGGGGAAATTTAATAGGATCCCCCCAGGGAATAAAAATGCCCCCAACCCTTTCCCAAAAGTTTGTGGAAAAGTGTGTGGGCGAATGAACCTGAAAGAATTTTGGGGTTTTTATTGACGTTTTGATTATTTTCATCACCCCTGGAAGAACATGAACATGTTGGGCGTGCCTTCAGCATGATGACATATGGTTTAAAAAGCTGGCACCAGAGAGTGCAAATTTTTCATATTGTTTTGAAAAGAGGAGTTGAAACGACCCTAAAATTTGGGCCCTAAAACCTGGCCGATCCCCACAAATTTTAAAGAAACTTCAGCCTTTCTTGGATTACTGGATTTTACCGAAGGTTCTTTTCAGGGGTACTTACCATTGAAAAAACCACTTAATAAAACAATTTCCGGCTATCCAGCTTAGGAAATCGAACAACAGACAAAATAAATGTAAGCTCAGAGTATCGCAACCCAAAGGAGCCGTTTGGCCAGCTTTGGGAATCCCAATGTCAGAAGGCCTTTGAAAATAATAACAAAGTAACATAGCTCCAGTATTGGGATTTTCAGACCTCAGCTTTTGTATGTTCTGCAACGGAGCCAGCACCATTGGCCTCGGAGCTGATTATATCAAGAAGGAGGGGTTTGTCTAGAGTCATTTCTTTTGCCCGTAAGGATTTCAAAAAGCAGAGAAAAAACCCGGGTATTTGCTTGAATTTTGGCCTTAAATGGGTCAGAAAAAATCTCTGACTTTTTAAAAGGCACAGTTTTACTTAGTGGGCTGACAGCAACCCACTCACATATATTTGAATCTGCAAAACTCATGCAACAGGGTATAGGGGTTTCTAGTTTTTTTTACTTCTCTTTCTGTCTTTAGTTTCAGAGCGGGGAAAAGCAAAACCTAATGCCGAGCACTCCTCACCGTCCTCATGACCACCAAAGGATGAATGCATTAAGAAAGAAAGTGAGAGAATTCGGCAGTTCACACTGTACCCTTGAGCAATCCGAAAAACCTGAACCTATTCCCCAGGGGAAATTTAAAGGGCCCTGTAACGTCATATGGTTATTTAGTAGAGCTGATGTTCAAGCCACGCTCCTGGGCTAATTTAGTGGAATCCCTTTCTGACCAGGGCCCCAGCCCTTCCCGACTGCTTTCAACAGGATCAAGTGGAGGGTTTTCTTTTCCCTTTGTTTTTTGGAGAAGAAAAGGGCAAAACAAGTATTGATCCCGCTATTAATCAGTATTTACTCTTTTAGAAGGGAAACCATCTCCCAGCCCCAGGTTGGAGCTACCTGAACTTCCCCCCATTTCTCAGAAAATTACTCAGAGGAGATGCAGGGAATAGGGTGCGTTCGTAAGCGGGAAAAAGGTCCCAAAATTTTTTCAGCTTTGCTTCCTGAGGAGTAAGAGCCCCCAAACATTTCGGAGTCTCCATCAGAATTTGGGGCCCCCTTGGAGTTTAACGGCAGTAGATTTGGCAAAACCTGATTTTATGGCCAAAAAGATTTGACCATAGAAAAAAAAGGTTAAAAAGGTTTTTGAGCGATGTATTCGTGGGAAAAACACTTCCCCCAAAAAAACTGCCCCATTGAGGGAAAATCAAAATTGCAGACCTCTGAATGCTGTGCATTGACTTTTTTCAATAGAACCGACCCCCAAACACAGAAGAAATTAGTAATAATGATATTTAAAACCCAAAAAGAGTAGCAATACCAACTCCAAAAACAGCGAGAAAGATGAGTAAGTGTCATGGGAAAATTTAAACGCCATTATGGTTTTCCGAAAAGTTCTTAGGACCAGGGTGTGATTTTGAATCAAAGACCATAAAGGAAAAAATTTTGAACTTATTGGCATGAAGAAAGTGCGCAAACCCCTTACCACCCCCGGGGAAAAACCGGTTGAGAGATTTTAACCGACTCTTCTCCAGATGCTCGGGAACACTAGATAGGTCGATAAATTTCCGTTTAAAGACTTTGTAAGACCTTGGTACAGCTTTATAATTTTACAAAGAGTGATTGACTGGGGTTCTTCGTATGAGTGAGTTTGGGAGGGGCGCCCAGACTGCCCATTGACCTAATTTTAGGGTTTCCCCCTAGTGTCAATAAGCAGCACACCCCAAAATGATGGCAATAAATCTTGGTCGGAAGAAAGTTACCGTATTGCCAAAAGGTAATGCAGGAAGAATGCAAAAACAAATAAAGCTGGTTGATCGACGGGTGGTTGAATCAACCTTGCAACCAGGAGACAGAGTTCTAGTACGAAATATGAAGCTGCGTGGAAAACATAAGTTAGCAGACAAGTGGGAAGGGGATGTTTATATTGTCCTCAAGCGAGCTGGAGAAATGCCAGTTTATACAGTCAAACCGAAAAATAAAGATGGACCGGTACGGACTCTGCACAGAGACCTGCTTCTGCCATGTGGATTCCTGTTATCAGCTGCAGAATTTTTTATTCTTAATTTTTCACCCTGCGGAATATTCGGACTGTATCATTTGGACATTATTTTCATTTGGGACAGTATGACAAGCTGCTGTGTAGGAAATCTTCCTCATGTGAATGGTGGTTGAACTTGGACTTGAATTGAAACTGAATTTGAGTAATCTGTAATCTGTAATCTGTTCCCATGAACACCTTGCAGTGTAGCATAGACCCAGGTAACATGCTCTGCTACCTTGACAATGGTGTAGGATCTGATATGGGCCATTCCAGCATCTGGACTTCAGCTGTGTTCTCCTGGGATCAAGGAGTGGACTTTGGAAGTTTTCAGTAATGCAGCGTTCACAATCTGTGAAATTTGAAAAAGCACAGTGGACAGGTTTTGACAGTAAAACAACATCCTCTCTTCACACAAAGATGTGGAAGGTAGAAATCTTAGCAATGTGATCTTAGGGAACTATGCACCATTTATATAAACAAAGCACAACGTCTCTTTCGCATTGTCACTAAGTCCTCACTGGAGGTATGAGCTACCCTTTTTCCATGAGTTCTAAAACTTTTGTAATTCATTCTGACATTCCCCTCTTCTGGCGCAGGGTCCAACCCATGCGACAATCCTGCAAAAAGTTTTTAAAAACTTCTAGTAACCAGGATCACATTACATAAAACCACATAAATGAATTCTGATATAACTATATGTCACTATGAAATTACCAAAAGCAACATAAAGAAAATCCAGATGTTTTTTAACCACAATTCAGTTCCATTAACAACAAAACACAAACTTCAGTTGTTGTGCAATTTATCAATGTTCTCACTTAGAAATAAGTCACATAACATCCTGATTTGTCTTGTATGAAGATGAGTATTAGATTAATGGACATCCAACGAATGTTGATGCATAAACTCTACAAATTTAATCTAATAAATAATTTCCCCAAGTATGAAGTCATGACTCAGATTCTTTTGTCAAAAATATATTTCCTTACTTTTTAGTATATCTTAAACTGTCAGCTAGCTTAATGGCACCAGGGAAAAAATTTCAACCTAAAAACACCAATGATCCTTCATGCAAAAACTAATTCTTCAAATTAGTTTAAACTATTTCATTAACCTTTTAATAGTAAAACACATAAATCTAAATGTCATGCTACATCCTTAATTATTATACAAAAAAAAATGTTAAGGCAACAATCACTACAAGCATTTTGATTCTATTGTCTCTTAAACAGTGTTAAAACTCAGGAAGGGAGGTGCTGAGCGTCACCATGAAAACAAAGGCGTGAACAAACCTGATAGAGGCAGAGTCAGGCAGAACTAACCTCTTATGGGCAGCCTATAGGCGGGACCCACAGTTTCTTCATTCCAACCCATCTTAGTGTACCTTGAACTGCAAAACTGTTAACACACCTACCTCAAAAACAAGCTGCTTCTTAATTCTCCTGAAAACTCAAGGTTTTAATCAATCTGGGATTTAGAAACATTATTCTAAACATGCATTATTATGTCATGCAACACATAAACAAACATTCAGTCCAACAAAACAAAGACAAAACATCAAAGACAGACAAATGGCCAAATTTGAAGCTTCAAGAATTCAAAGAAATTTTTAACAATCTCTTTTCAAAATATGTTTTCTCAGCCATATCTCTTAATGCTGTAATTGATCAATTTTATTATGACAATCTTCAGGATCCTTTTTAAAATGAGTGCACATAGTCCAAAGAGATCTCAAAACTATTAGAAGCACAGCAACAGTTTTCTCTAACATGAATCCAAATTTACTGATGCTGAAACCCTTTGCCAATTCTTTATACTGTAACTCTGTAATAATAATAACTACAATCCTGAGAGTTATTGTTATAATTCTTTTTTTTTGCTCAATTTGATCCCAGCTGTATTCAAGAATTTCTCTGCTCAGGTTAAATGCAAAGAAGTATTTTAAGTCGGCATTGACATCTTTATGGCATACCCAAACAAAACAAAACTGCAGTGTTAAACTTAACCAGAAATTAAGATAAGAAGCTTGACTCCAAACTGGACTTTGTTCCCACATAACGTTTCAAAAGGAGAACCAACATCATTTTCTTTAATTTGGGCTATTTAAATTTTGAGAGTTGGGGGGAGAAAATTATTACTAGAACCCCTCTTTAATTTATCTAAATGCTGATAAATGTGTCAATATTTTATTCCTTAGTAATCTGAAATTACCTTGTGTACCTTTGTACTCCTAAGTATTCTTTTAATCTTTAAAACCCCTAAGAAATCAAACAAGGAGACTGTAGTTTGAGCCGACCATCCTCTTTAGTGTTGTGAGAGCCTTTATTTCTTTTCTTTTCCTAAAATAAAGGATTTTACTTCTCTTTATTCCATTATAAAGAATCCTAGCCTTGGCTCCAAAACAAAACTCTTCAGCCCCAATCTGTGTTCCCCAGAGTAGAAATTTTGAGTATTATTGCATTTCAAAACTACCAAAATGACTGGAACTCATCATTGGCTTAGATCTGTTTTAATAGGAATCGGTCTACCTTTAATTAAGTATTATAATTTTATGGACCCAAAATCTATGGCTCACGGGCTTCAAGAGTCCAGGAACCACAGGTTGAGTACTGCTGCATTAAACAATGATGCTAGCTTTCTGCAGAGATTGAAGGATTGGCTTAATATCCCCAGACCTGTTAGTGTATTATTTCTACTTGGACAATAATCAGATAAAAAAATTACTAGTTCACAGCTCCTAATTTACCTCAGATCATATTTGCTCCTAACCCAGTTCATAAGAAGCTTCAGACAAACTTATGCTAAAAAAAAAAACAAACCCAAGCCTAAAAACAAAGCAAAACACAGATCTGTTTTAAAATAAGGAAAAGCATGCTTAAAATTTGTTACTGTGGTGGGAAATAATTCCACAGTCCTGAAGGCCTTTTCTATGCAGAGTCTTTTAGGGAACATCAGATTAGTTTAATTTTTGTGTGGTACCACTGTCCAATCAGATTCTTTTACCTTCAAAAATAACCCAATTCTTTCCATTCTCATTTTAAAGGTTTGTTTTGCCAAGGAAAATGTGTTTAACTAAACCAATTACTCTTAAAAGTTTTAAAAGTTTTAGCTGGTGATATCTTAGAAAACAACAAGTGTTTTAATATTTCTATGCAACACAGAACTGATTAGGTTTCCTTTCCTTCCCCAGAGGAAAAAATAAACTGCAGAACCAAGCCTTTCATAGTTTTTGTCAGGACCTGATATAAGGTACAGTTTAAATCAACAGGCTGCATGAATCAGAAGAAGGAAGAAAAAAAAACTAATATAACCTCTTCCCAGCAGCGGCTGTGAAAAACAATGAATTTGTACCTTCCATAAGCGTAAGTTAGCACTTGCGGACAAAAACTGCACCCCACTGTAAGTACTGTGTCAGAGACTGTATGAAGACCATCTGCAGTAGAACTAAGCCTGTTTTAATGAGGTCTCTACCCATTAGATTTATGGGATACAAACTCTGACAACAGAAAACAATATGAAGGAGAGCCCATCAGGTGTTACGCATGATGAGTTTTAAAAATGCTCCTTCATGAGATCTGTCCTGAAAATAACATAGAAACACATGATTACTGCTGAGTTTTGGAAATGTAACTCTTTCTCTGCTTTTTAAATAACTTTTAATAACTAGAATAATTCACCCTGAATATTCCACGATGAAAAATAACTTGCTTCTCTAAAAAAAATTAACTGGAAAATATCAAATGAGCTAAGTTATCACCCTTTTGAAGATACTTTTCTAACCCTAAAATAATATTTTAACCCGCTATATCTGTCAACGTCAAGCAAGCGTCACATGAGCAGCGGTTAATAAGCGTTCTTCGTTGCAGAAAATAGGAAAAGATTTATGCAAATGTGTGTGTTTGTACGTTACCCCCATCAGTTTCTTAATCGCTCTGTCGATCGCTCGACTGTCATGGCACACAGTCCTCTATCAGTCCAAAAAAAAAAACCCAAGCCCTTTCCAGGTGTGTTGGTGGGACATTCACTCCTTCCTTGTCCACTTTAACTTCTCCAGAGAAAGAACTTTGCTCCGGCCTGTTTCTCTTCTTCTGCCCGCATAAGATGTGCTTTCAATATAAATCCAGTGTATCGCTCTTCTGGCTCTGGCAAACAGCATGGATCGTTGTCCATCTCAGTGGGTTTGGGGCCAGACTTCTTCTGAGTTTCGTTCTGGTGGAAACTCACACTGTCATTTGCAGCAAGCAGGCAGCAGACCATCTCTCTTTCAGGCCATGCTGAAGAAGCGTCTCTGGTGGAGTAGCCATGGGAAGGGCAGGTTTCTAAAGTCCAGACTCAAAAACGCAGATGTTGCACTCAAATCCCATATATGTGTGTATGTGTGTGTGTGAGAGACAGAAGAAAAAGTTTAGTATAGGTTCAGATTTTGCACACAGAAATATTATCAGTCAGTCAGTCAGTTGTCCTGTCACTTCCTTCCAGAACATTCTCTATACTCCTTTCTAAAACAACTTTCTTTTCCCATCTCTAATGTCCCTTTTCACTTTTACCTTCTTTTCCGACTGATTACAGCATTTAAGACAAACAAAACTTCCTGCAGGAAAGTTTTAACTCTTTAACCCCTTAATTGATGCACTTTGTGCTTTTTAATCTTTTTCTTATGTTTTTTTATTTTTCACATCTCCATCCATCAACTGTTTTACTTTAAACTATTTAAACTGTTTTTTTTTAACTATTTAACTTATTTACAATCAAACTTTCACCCTGTGGAAAACCAAACTTATCTTCCCAAAGTAAAGCACATTTACACAATCATCCCCACCTTTTCCTTTCATTATTTTATAAATCGCAGAGTCTGGAGAAGGACGCACCTCTGATGCCTTTGAGGTTCCGGAACCATATTTTACCCATTCAGCGGCACGTCTGCCGTCTGGTTTTTCTCCTTTATAAGGTGTAGAAAATTGCAAAAAACCACCCGCAAAACCCTTTGTTTTGCTTATCTTATTGTTACCAATAAAAACCTCCCTGTATTTCTACAGGGTGACCTGGCCCTCAGCCGATGTCCCCCTTCTCCCAACTCCGGAACCTAATTAATTAGTTAGGAGATGATGGTTAATGTGTAATAAAAAAATAATATATATTATATTATACAGAGCAACTTCTCACCCAGATATATTTGCAGATTCAATAGTTCGGATCCGATCAGCCAGAAGCCGCAGGCAGGCACCAGGACTCCCCTCCGTTAAATGGAGGGACTGAAGACAACTTAGTCTCCAGGCTGGCCAGGCGTCCTTCTCCCTCCTGCGGATTCCTCTGGCACGTTGGATCCCGTTCGTAATGCCAAAATTGTTGTGGATTTTCTTATCAAAGTGAGAGAGAAGTCAACTCATTAACAAGAGAAAGAGCGGACTTTGTCTTTATAAGTTTTATTCAAAGGCACTGCAGCGTTTGAATGAGTCTGTCACTGACAAGTCAGAGGAACAGAGCAACGAAACAGAAATCACAAACAGTGTTTAAACAGTATGTGGGTGTACCTCAACTTAAAAGAGTTTTAGAAATATGGTCCTCTAGACCCCACCTCAGGTCAGAGGTAATAAAGTTATTTATGAGGGCACCCATCTACCCTTACTTGGGATATTTTAGGAGCGGGCGGTCTTTTATCACTGAGCGAAGATAATAAATACAAACTCAGCAGAATTCTGTCCTCCCAGCTCTCCACGAGGGAACCTTTATTCTTCAAAAGTCGCACAAACTCATTTTCTTCATCATCATTCCTTGGTGTTACAAAGTGCTCCAAAAGTGTTCTTGTGAAGCAGCCTTTTTATAGAGTTACAAAGCATTGGTGTGTGTGTGGGTCCTTTTGACCAATCAAAATCATTATTCTCAATTACATAACCTTCCTGGCATCCTCATCCTGGCTTTCCTCTGCGTTTCCGAGGATTCATATTCAGCCACATCTGGACAACATCAGATTGGTGGACGTGACAGTTTGCAATAACAATTTCATCACTTATCTGGATGCAGACCCTCAGCTGCCTGGTAAAGTTGACCTGGCAACACTTTAGGGATGTCAAAACTTTCCCAGCTGGCAAGAGTCAGAATATCACAAGATTTCCTGCAATAACAAGCATCAGTTTTCCCTCTCACCAAGGACTTTTCTCTAATGCACTCTGCTCTCCACACAGACAGGCGCTTGTAAGAACCATCCTTCACAAAGTTCATCTTATAATGGTAGAAACAATAATAACACTTTTAATCTAGTCAAAGCAGAGCTTTATGCCTCCACAATATAACACTTCAGGGAGTGTTAACCATAAAACTACTGATAATAAATTTACAGACCAACTCTAGGGTAACAAAACAAAGAGGTCAGAGGAGAGAGGTAAATGGAAGTTCAGGGCATTAAAAAGAATTTTCCACAACAACATGAAAAGTTGAGGGATAGTGAGTACACTGGTATAAGGATAATGAGACTGGAACTGCTTTACTCTGGAGTAAAAGAGGACATGAAGGTAGAGGATGTGAGAGAAGAAGATGTAAAAGATAAGGTTGTATGGAGACAGATGACTCACTGTGGTGACCCCTGAAAGGTAAAAGGTGAAAGAAAAGGAAGAAGTTAGCTACCTGAAAGACTGAAAGAATATCACTATTGTTACTTTTCTTCTGCTGAGTATTACTGGCTCAGCTAAATAAGTACATATTTGATCCTTTAATCAGTTCACAATGAATAGATCTGGTGACCGGTTACAAACTGTGTGTAAAAGGAAACTTTGCACATAAGAATAATATTGTTTTTTTACTAATGTTTTAGGGTCCACCAGGGCCTTCGGGAATACAAGGTCCTTCAGGGTTTCCAGGTGAGGGTCATGTAGGACCAAAGGTAAGTTATGATACAAGTCTTCTCACTGCACACAACATGAATATAATGGATTTTAGTGTTTTTCTTCTAACTTTACAAAACAGAGGAAAAAAAGAAAAAAAGAGATGTACAGAAATGTGTTGAGTTAACCCGAACTTTAAAAAACAACACAACACATGTGTCTGAAGTAGCTCTTGGTTTTTCTGTGTATAACAGGGTGACAGGGGGTATGAGGGTCCCAAAGGCAGTCCTGGACCTCCTGGACTTGGGAACAAAGGTGATAAGGTATAATTAGACGTGGCTGAACTGCAAGCACATGTAGCATGAAGCTGAAAAGCTACACAGTTTAACACCACATCCCATTCTGACTCAAAGGGAAACACAGGTGAACCTGGGCTTCCAGGTTCGATCGGGGTTCCAGGTGCCGGTGCACAGGGAGAAAAGGCAAGCCCAATGAAAATATTGGAATGTGGTTAATTTTGCATATTCTTCATCTTTATACATTTGCATTTTAAAATTGTAAATGTAAGTTATTTTCATTGGCTTCTAGGGTGACCCAGGATTTGTTGGCCCTTCCGGTCCCAGAGGACCTCCAGGACTGCTAATAGCTGGACCAAAGGTTAGTAACAGAATTTTGTTTAAAGCTTGACAGTCGACACCATTGCATTTACACTGCAGGTACTAACAGCTGGGAGCAGAGTTCACAACAGCAATATTACTAAACCTGGTAGTGGGCCTGTGTGCTTAACAGAACAAAAAATTACTTGCTTTATATTTTATTTTGGTCACTTGGTTTTGTATCTGTTAGAAGCCCTTCAGAACATTATAGAACATCTTAAAACCAACGAATCTGAAAAGTTCAGTCTGTCTTCAAAAGATAATCCTTATATAAGATATTGTTCAGAAACATGCATATGGCACAGTTGGTAGCACTGTTGCCTTGCAGCAAGAAGGTCCAGGGTTCAAATCCCATGCTGGGGTCTTTCTGGAGTTTGTGTGTGTTCCCAGTGCATGTGTGGGTTCTCTCCAGGTACTCTGGCTTCCTACCACAGTCCAAAATCCTGACTGGTAGGTTAACTTGTCTCTCCAAATTGCCCTTAGGTCTACAGTCTTTCTGTGCAAATTTGTTAGATGTCATGGTCCATGCATAACACATCCTTGTGTGACAGTTTTTCCAAAAGAACCCCATGCTCATGTTGCCTTATGAGCATTATGACACATTTTTATTATGCCACGTGATGGCATTGTTCATATTGCATCTAGTCAGTTATAGAATCAATTGTTATCATATTAGTAACCACATTAATATAATGATTTATTAATTAATAAGACAAAAACAAGGGTACTGAGGCCTTGGTCCTTGATGCAGCTGTCACGAGTTCGTGTCCCCGCCCATTGACGTCTCCCCCCTCCCCACCCACCCTCCATTTCCTGTCGACTCACTTTAGAAAAAAATTATTACGACCATTTGTCAAGATGGGGTTTTGGGTCGGACCAAAGTGCAGACAAGAGCTCGGCAGCAACATCTTAATAATTCTTCAGTTTATTTACACAGGTCAAAAATGTAGCAAACACTCCAGGTTTGAACCAGAGACAAGATCCAAAAACTTACACAGACACTGCAGATTCTGGTGGCATCAACAAAGCATAGACCTGGTGGGAAAGGGGTTGTGACGAACAGGAACCAGCAACACACAATGACACAAAACCAACTAATATACTGAGGTAGACAAAGGGCAGGTAATCAAAGGAACAGGGAACAGGTGTGACAAGGAGGCAGGGAGGCAGAAGGAACAGGTGAAACTAGTACAAAGACTGAGCATGGGTGAAAAGATTAATAAACAACAGAAAACACAGACCAAGCAAAACTATAAACAAACATAAATAATCAAATGAAGCATAAGAAACTAGAATAACCATGAACTAAAGTATACAGATAAAGTATAAGGAACATAGAAACAACAATAACAACCTAAGAACAAACAAAGAACCCATAAAGAGAACCTGAATACAAAAGTAAATAAGCCTAACCACACTGACTGAATTGACTGGAAAGGAAACAGAAAATAAACTAGTAAACAAGAAGAGTGCAAAGGAACAAATACTAAAACATAAATAAACACAAAGATACTAAAAGAGAAATTAAACTAGATAATCCAAGGAAGACAAAGAACTATAATAATTATAAAAATAATAATAATGATAATAATAATAAACCATACAAAGTAATAAGAAAACAACCATAAAAGGAAACTAAGAGCGAGAGGAAGAAAACAACACACACACACACACACACACACACACACACACTAGGAGGCAGGAGAGAGAACAAAACTACATCAAATTAACTGAAGAAATAAACAACAAAACTGCTAAGCCCAAAAAATAAGATCTCTAACTAAGAAGCAAAATACAAAGCCAAACAGAGTCCAAAATGTCAAACCCTGACACCATTACTGATGAAATATATATTCATTAACAGTCAGTTGCTGGAATTCTGATTTCTTTTCCAGGGTGACCAAGGTTTCCCTGGAGAGCCAGGTCCTCAAGGAGAAAAGGGCACAGGTGAATCAGGGCCCAAGGTAAAAAAAGTCAAAGCCTGTTTAAACAAAAAAATGATCAAAAAAAGGAATAAAGGATGGAAAACGCCTCTAGACATATTCTGATGTAATAATGATAATTTTCCAGGGTGATACAGGACCAGATGGGTCTCTTGGGATACCTGGCATTCCTGGTGAAGATGGAAGTGTTGGGCCTAAGGTGACCCTGTGTTTCTTCAAGTTGATATTCACAATGGATGAGATTCAGTTTCAAATATTCACTTGTAGAAGCACAAGTTGTGGGTTGCAGAAAATGTACTGATGTGTGCCTTGTAATGATTATGAATGTGTCATAATGAAGGATTTGGGTATGTCTTACAGTAATTTAATGCACCTTAATTAGGTTTTTGTTATAGAGCAGCATTTCAAAACAAATGTCTGATAGATCAGATCTTTATCCAGCATCGTTAAATCGTTAAATAAATCCAATATAATCCAATCATATGGAGATTCAAATTCCATCGCATGTATTCCATTTTAAAGCTAGTTATAATGCAGCATACTCTAACTCAATTTATAATGCCAACTGGTTAAAAGTTGTCTGTCTAAGGAAGCCTAGTCGATGGCATAGAATCCTTGATTTTACAGCAATCCTTGTCCAAAAAACATTAAAAACAATTTAATTCAGTTTCAGTTCAGTTTATTTATACAGCTGCAATTCACAACACATGTCGTCTCAAGGTACTTTACAAAGTAAATTCAATCGAATCATACAGGTTTCAAGTTGGGTACATAGATTCCAATTAATCCTAACTATCAAACTGTGCACTGAACAGAAGCACTGATCAAGGAGAACTTTCTATGGGAAAGAAAAGTAAAACAATGATGATAGTAGCTTCTTCAGTGGCTTCATCTAGGAGAGAAAGACAGCTAAGCAGATGAACTCTGAGCCAGCTTTTAAGTCTAGAATATGAAATAAAGCACATAGGATCTGTTGTGGTGAAGAGAGAGCTGAGCCGAACAGCAAAGCTCTCGACTTACTGGACGGTCTACATTCCTACCCTCACCTATGGCCATGAACTTTGGGTCATGCCGGAAAGAACGAGATCCCAGATACAAGTGGCAGAAATGAGCTTCCTCCACAGGGTGGCCGGGCACTCCCTTAGAGATAGGGTGAGGAGTTCGGCCATCTGGGAGGAGCTCAGAGTAGAACCGCTGCTCCTCCACATCGAGAGGAGCCAGTTGAGGTGGCTCAGGCATCTGTATCGGTCGCCTCCTTGAAGCCTCCCTTGGGAGGTTGTTCACTGCATGTCCCACCAGGAGGAGGCCCAGGGGAAGGCCCAGGACGCGCTGGAGAGACCATGTCTCTCGGCTGGCCTGGGAACGCCTTTGGCTCCGCTCCCCCTGGAGGATCTGCTGGAGGTTCTTGGGAGAGGGAAGTCTTGGTGTCTCTACTTAGTCTGCTGCCCCTGTGACCCGGTCCCGGACGAAGCGGAAGACGACGAGTACGAGTGGTGTAAAGCTCCACACAGTACTGTGGTCTGTTATATTCTGCTGCCACCACCATGTTTCACATTAGCAATTTTTTGGTTTGTTTCACAGTGGGAATTATGTGAGCTGTGAATCTCTGCCGCTCCTCCATAGTCACTATGATCCTCTTGGCTGATTCTCTCACTAATGCTTTCCTTGCAAAGTCTATGAGGTTAGGTGGGCCCTTATGTATTGGTAGGTCTGCAGTTGGTCCATCCTTTCTCCATGTTCAGATGATAGAGTGAACAGAGCTCTGTTAGATGTTTAAAGCTGGGGATATTGTTGTAGAACCAGACCCTGCTTTAAACTTCTCTGCATTTTCCCTGACCTGTGTGCTGGGTTCCTTGGTCTTCATGATGGTGGTTGTTCTCTAATGTTCTCTAACAAACCTCTGAGGCCAGAAACAGAACAGCTGCATTTATACCCAGCCTAAATTAATCTGAAGGCAACTGGCTGGACTGGGTTTTATTAAGCATTGAAGTATAGGTGGCTGAATACAGTTTTCAGATAAAAAAATTAAATAAAAACCATGCATTGTTTTCCTTCTGCTTCATAGTTGTTTGCTACTTTGTTTTGGTCTATCAAAGTCTTAATAAAATCGATGAAAGTTTTCAATTATAACGTGACAATGTAGAAAATGTCACTTTTGTGAGTAAATTTATTGTACATTAACAACACACATCAGTACATTTATATGGCTAGAACAGTCCTGATCTCTGGAGTCTTGGAAGTTCAAAAAGAGTTGCTGAATGACAGGATTATTGAATTCGTTAGCTAACATAGCTGAAAGCTTCTATTTGCAGGTTGGTCATCTTTCGGCCTGTTTTGATTTGTGTCATATCTAGATATCTAGTATATATATTCTTTATTCTTTAAAAGAACAAAACTTAAAATAAAAATCAAGCAGCTGAATGACTAACATCCAAGCAGGCTTTTACTTTTTTAGTAATGGTTGTATAGCTTTATGTACAATTCATTTCTTATTGTTACCAGGGAGAGATGGGTTTGCCAGGACCGCGAGGCCCAGATGGAGCACCAGGAACAGGCACATCTGGAGAAAAGGTAACTTTTCATTCAAGCAATAAATAAGGTAGTGTTGCACTGAAAGATTAATGATCAGATTGGTACTTTATGTTGTTTTCAGGTCTTGCTTTCTTAGAGTGTAAAAATCTTATGTGCTTAAACTGAAGTAAACTGGACTTCTATTAGTTCAATTGTTTCACCTCTCATCCACAACTCTTGGTTAGTTCTGATCACTGGTTGGGAGTTCCTGGTTTTTAAGTCATAGTTGAATCTATCACACTAATATATCACATGAGCCCCTGACCCGCTCACCTACCCCATGAGTTGTTTGGACCGCTTTGACTTGTGGAATGCTTCCTAAATAAGCAAACATGTGAATTGTTTGGTAATGTGTCATGGTGTGAATGCTTGTAAAGACAAGCTCAGGCTGCCCTCGATAGAACATGAGCCCACCTCATTTGATCAATATCCATTTTTAATGTCCTGTTTTTTCACTCCTCTTTGGATTGTCCAACTAAAATGTGCACATTGCTGTCTTATAGAGATTGTATCTTCTATTTGAGATGTACTGTGCTGTAAAAAAGTATTTTACCCCTTCACATTCCTCCTGTTTTTGCTTTCCTGAAACCCATACATGTTTTAGATCACGAAAAAAAAGCCAACACAGAAGGTAATTTTTCAAAAATGATTTCATTTATAAAGGGAAAAAGCTTTCCAAACCAATCTGGCTCTGAAGAAAAAGTAACAGCTAGTTGTGCCACCCTTTGGGGCAACAACTACCAAAACAGGCAATTGGTCTTTTACATCACTGGGGAGGAATTCTGGCCCTTTTTTTTTTAAACATAATTTTTAAAATTCTGCTGAATTGCTGGGATTTTAAGAAAAAACTGCCTGCATCTCATTTGGATTTAAGTTTGACAAGGCCACTCCAAAACCTTCCTTTTGTGATTTTTAACTCATTCAGAGGTGGGCTTGCTGGTGTGTTTTAAGTAAATGTTCTGTGGTCACAAACTGATGGTGAAACATTATTCTTAAGAGGAATGCCCTAGTAGAGAGCAGAATTCATGGTTCCATCAGTTACAGCATGTTGTCCAGGTCGTAACGCAGCAAAGAAGCCCCAGACCATCATACAACCACTTCTATGTTTGACTCTCAATATGAAATTCTTTGTCTGAACTGCTGTGTTAGTTTTATGCCAGATGTAATGGGATACACACCTTCCACTTTTGTCTCATCAGTCCACAGAATATTTTCCCAAAAGTCTCTGGGATCATCAAGATGTTTTTCTATTAAATGTGAGACGGGCCTTTGTGTTATTTTTGGTCAGCAGTGGATTTGGTCATTTTTGCCTAGTCTTTTTCATTGTTGTTTTCATTGCTCTTTTTCATAAATTCTGACCTTAAGTATGTTAAGTGAAGCCTGATGTGCTTTAGATGTTGTTCTGGGTTCTTTTGTGAACTCCTGGATGAGTCCTCAGTGCACTCTTGGAGTAATTTAGGTAGATCAATCAGTCCTGGTATGGAGCTAAATCATTAAGGGCTTTATATGTGAGGAGGAAAAGACGTATATATATATATTCCATATGTTCCTAACAGAGCACTTCGTTCTCAGACTGCAGGTTTACTGGTGGTCCCTAAAGTCTCTAGAAGTAGAATGGGAGGCAGATCCATTTACTTTTCCTACCCATAGAAAGTACTCCTGGATCAGTGCTTCTTTGTTCTCTTTGTGTCTCTGCTCTGTTCTCTCTAACCCCCAGTCGGTCGTGGCAGATGGCCGCTCACACTGAGCCTGGTTCTGCTTGAGGTTTCTTCCTGTTAAAAGGGAGTTTTTCCTCTCCACTGTCGCTACATGCATGCTCAGTATGAGGGATTGCTGCAAAGTCAACGCCAGTGACTGTCCACTGTCTCTACATGCTCATCCGGGAGGAGGGACTGCTGCAAGTCACTGACTGGATGCAATCTGCTGGGTTTCCTTAGATAGAAAAACTTTTTATCCAATTTGAATAAATAACTGAATCTGACTGCACTGTTCAATGGTTAGGATTAATTGGAATGTATGTACCTGACTTTTGTGAAGTGCCTTGAGACGACATGTGTTGTGAATTGGCGCTATATAAATAAACTGAATTGAATTGAAACTGAATCTTATGTTCAATAAGCCACATTTGATTTTTATTTTCTGTCGATGAGTTTTATTTATTTTTATGAGATTTTCATGGTTTCCTCCCTTTAGATAATTTTTTAATCTATTCAGTTTTGGCCGTGGGCAAGACAATGTTTTAATAGGGTATTGGGTGGGTAACAGTACAGAGGCTGCAGAGAGGAATGTTAAACTACTTCCTAGTTCGAACCGTGGGTGGTCAGAGTTTTGGAGAACTAATAAATTTGGCCAGACTCCTAGAAAGAAGAGCTGCTCCATCTAAAGCGAGATGGATGCCGTCTCTCTGGATTAGACCATATTTTCCCCAAAATGTTTACCAACTATCAATGTAGACCACATTCTTTTCAGGACACCACCCAACCGACAGAATGGGTAGCCATGGTGGAGCTAACGCTAAGCCAGCAACCCCTTACCACTGCAAAAAAAACGTGTAAAACATGGAGGGTCCCCAAACGTTAAGTGCTGCAACAGAAAATATGTGTTTTAACGTCCTTATGTGTTAGAATAAGACAGAGATGTCACAGCAAATGGAAATCAGATCAAATCGAGAGAGCCTTCACACACCAAACCATCCACCGAGTGCAACAGTGAAAACAAGAAGTGATGCAATACGGTACATCATGCTGAATAATAATATTCAGTAATAAGGGATGTTAGTTTTGAAATCCATTATTGTAGGAAAAATTTATTCTGAGTTTCTCAAATACTCTTATTGAAAGACAATATTCTTTCACACACTCTTCTTCTCTTCTTCATTTCAAGAAGTGTCTTCTTTCCAGAGAGCCTGAAAAGGTCCAGCGGATGTTTCCACGGGTTTAAAGTTTTTCATTGATATTTGTGCTTCTTACCCAAGACCTAGCCCTAAACCTAATCTAAACTTAATTCACAACTTCCGTCCTAAACCTAGCCCTTAACCCAACAACAGCAATTTCCGCCATGCGGACCATGCTTTGGTCCCCACTAGGAGCAGTGGGTGCTCACAATGGAGTATTTTTCAGAAAATGGGCCTCATCGTGTAACAAAAAAATGCAAACACACACACACACACAGATATGTACAATATAAGCCCTGCTAAAATGTCTAATCTCCAGTGCATGTGGCCTTTTTACAGGGAGATAGAGGTGAACGAGGTTCCAGGGGACTCTCCGGCTCGCCAGGCCCAGTTGGACCTGCAGGAGCCAAGGTATGGAAAATAGGACCATGTTCATATCGGTCTATGCTATTATTACTTGCCACCAATGCAAGTAGGAGACATGGGCCTGTCCCAGTATGAAGTGATATTAAGGTTTGAAAATGTTATAGTTAGTGGAGCCAAAACCAGAAACTTTTTAATTCAGTGTTTTTGCGGTTTAAAGGCTTTTTAAAGAGATGTCACAAAAAGTGCCGGAGATTTCTCTTGCTGGTTGAAGTAGTGTTGCACCTCCCCTGCCAGTTACAGGTGACTTGCCAGGTTAGATGAATGAAAGAAGGTTACTGAAAATATTTCTTGATTTTCAAAATAGATATTTATGCTGTAGAGACTAAAAGGATGTCCAAGGATTATGTCAAAGTAGTGCTGTTTTATAACTGCATTTGACCATTCGAGCCAACTGTATGCTCTACCTGAACAGAATGCCTGACTAAATAACCAATCAATCTAAGCTTGTTACTCATCCTGTCATGATCCTGAGGAGAAGTAAGGTTTTGTCTTTTTACCTTACGTCTTTTACTTATCAGCTTGGGTCCTATAGTCTTAGTTATAATTTATTCTCCTACATCTGCTCTTACTTGTTTTGTAATCTTAGTTTATCCTGTACTTCCTACCTGATGTGTTGTATTCTATTTACTTCTTCTCATGTTATTTTCTTGTAAATATGGGTTATGGAGCTTTGTTTATTGCTGTGCATTAATGTTCTTTCTCGACGTAGTTCCAAGTGTCATCGTTTTATTAACACTTTTGACCCACATGCAGAGGAAGACGGAGAAAAGTTTAACAAGTTTATTTTGAAGATGGTAAATGGATCTGGGCAAGATTCGCAAGAGACTGGTAAGGGTTGAGAACCCGGGGCAGTCAGCTGGTTTTGAACTGGAAGGTTTTCGGGTTTCTTTGTACTTGGTTAGGTACGTTCACAGGAACTGGAGCCAGGGCTAGTGATTAACCTAAGAAGGAGTACAACGAGAAGTCAAACACTACACTTTCAGGAGATAGAGAAAGTCAGTAGCTTAGCCAGTAAGGAGTTACCACATTGGCAAAACACTCAGGCACTGGAGTGCTGACTGCCCAGCCTCTTTAAGCACCTCTTGATGAGCAGTTAACAGTTTGCACCTGCCACCCTCTGGCACCGGCAGCTCTGGCGGCATCTAGAGGCTAAACAGAGTAAGCAGCAGGCAAAATACAACCCCAGGATCTGACATCCAGATCCTGTTATATTTTGGTGGTCACTCTTTTACTTGTTCACTTGATTTTATTCACTACTTACTTTCTTTTTTCTCCTGCTTCTGAGTTTCTTGTCATCTTGTGGTTTGGTATTTTTTTTTGGTCACAGTATTTTCTACCTAATGGCCATAGAATTTTCTAGTTTCTGTGGGTTTCTGTGCTGCCCTACCCTGTCAAGTTTTTCCCAGTTTAAGCGGATATTATTAACTTTCCCTACAACCGTAGCCTGTTAACAACCAACCACCTGCTTGTTGTTCACTAATCACCATTTGTATTGGCAAGATCAAAGTGGAAGGTTTCAGAAGGTGCGCCCCCCGTTACATCTGGAGAAAAACTAATGCAGCATTTTAGAAAAAGTACATCATACTGACATTCAATTCAATTCAATTCAGTTTATTTATATAGCGCCAATTCACAACACATGTTGTCTCAAGGCACTTCACAAAACTCAGATACATACATTCCAATTAATCCTAACCATTCAACAGTGCAGTCAGATTCAGTTATTTATTCAAATTGGATAAAAAGTTTTTCTATCTAAGGAAACCCAGCAGATTGCATCCAGTCAGTGACATGTAGCAGTCCCTCCTCCCGGATGAGCATGTAGAGACAGTAGACAGTCACTGGCGTTGACTTTGCAGCAATCCCTCATACTGAGCATGCATGTAGCGCCTGTGGAGAGGAAAATCTCCCTTTTAACAGGAAGAAACCTCCAGCAGAACCAGGCTCAGTGTGAGCAGCCATCTGCCACGACTGACTGGCGGTTAGAGAGAACAGAGCAGAGACACAAAGAGAACAAAGAAGCACTGATCCAGGAGTACTTTCTATGGGAAGGAAAAGTAAATGTTAATTGATGTAGCTCCTTTAGTCGTTTCACCTAGAAAGAAAGAACAGATAAACTCTGAGCCAGTTTTCAAGGTTAGAGTCTGAAAGAGAGCACATAGAGTTAGTCACAGCAAAAGGTCAGTCAATTGCCATGTCTAGGAGAGAAAAAGGGTTAAACACTGAAAGACCAGGCCATGTGGATCATCGGTAGAGGGTGAGCATTAAGTTGTTGCCAGCAGAAGCTTGGACGATGCCCCTCTCCAGAAAGGTGTCACAGGTAGACACAGAGTCAGGCCAGGTGTAGCTTCTAGGAAGAAAAAAAAGAGAGAACAAAGTTGAAAGCTGAAATAGCAGCAAATAATGCAAAATTGGAGAGTAGTGTAAGAATGTAGCGAAGAGGGTGAAAGTGGTCATTGTGTCCTCCAGCAACCTAAGCCTATAGCAGCATACCTACAGAGATAGCTCAGGATAACCTAAGCCACTCTAACTATAAGCTTTATCAAAAAGGAAAGTTTTAAGCCTAGCCTTAAAAGTAGACAGGGTGTCCGGCTCACGGACTAAAACTGGGAGCTGGTTCCACAGGAGAGGAGCCTGATAACTAAAGGATCTCCCTCCCATTCTACTTCTAGAGAGTCTAGGAACCACCAGTAAACCTGCAGTCTGAGAACGAAGTGCTCTGTTAGGAACATATGGAACAATCAGATCTCTGATGTATGATGGAGCGAAATCAATAAGGGCTTTATATGTGAGGAGGATAATTTTAAATTCTATTCTGGATTTAACAGGGAGCCAATGAAGGGAAGCTAAAGTAGGGGAAATATGATGTCTCTTTTTAATTTTCATCAGAACTCTTGCTGCAGCATTTTAAATCAGCTGAAGGCTTTTAACTGCATTTTGTGGACATCCTGATTAGAGGCTGACATTTTTTCGGGAATCCCACGGGTCACGGGATTCCCATGGGAATCCCATGGGACGGGAGACAGCATTAGTAAGGATCGTGATTAGGACGGTACAGGATAAAAAATGAACGGGTACAGACGGGAGCGGGAGCTAACCTATAGGAAGGAAAATAAACTAGGATCAATTGTCTTTGGAAATGTAAAACTGAGACTTTGTTATAAACGTTAAGAAAAAAAAAGCATATACTATAATGCGAGTCAAACGAACTACACGACCAACCAGCCAACAGTGCTTCTGATCGATGTTTTCCACCTGCGTTCAGAATGGAGGGAGCAAACGCAGGTGGAGAACTGGACGTGGTAAAATTGGATTTGCAACGTAAAGTCAGAAGTAAGGACTTATCTATTAAACTCATAGAGCTGACAAGAAAGTCGCAAATATTACCGAACTTCAGGAGAGTTGAATGTAGCGGTGTTAACACGCAGTATGCTGCTTGTATAACCTGTTTAGTCGTAATCAAGTACGCCAGTGATTAAGGCAAATTCTGGATTAAATCAGCCCTGCATCTCTTCATTCGTCAAACAAAAAGTACCATCACGCGTCAAGTCTCATCTGACCAACAAAATTGCTCGCATGTGCACTAAAGATTTAAGAGCCTTTACCACAGTAGAGGGGGAAGGTACGGAGGCCGCGAGGGGACATGGGGGAATTTATTTTTCTTTCGCATCCCCATGCAATACTTTTGCGTTTGCTCGCAAAAGTTGTTAATCGCCTTGAGAAAGCTGTACATTTTGGAACAGCAGCACAGATGACAAACTGCTTACAAAACAAACAGCACTGATATGGCATTGATATGGTTTATTTTTCATATGCAGGTTAAGATGTAGTCAACAATGCGATTAAATGCTTAGGATAAGAAGAACCGTTCAAATCCAGATAAAAACAAAAGCACTAATGGCGTGCAAAAAAAAAAAGTACACATCATGCAGCAGCAATAAGCAAATAAAGTGTCACAGATGTGGTTTCGTGCAGTATTATTGTCCAGAGTTCAGTAGTTTGACAGCTTGTGGATAATAACTGTCTTTAAGTCTGATTGAAGATCATTTTATTTCAGGCCGATTTCAAAAGAAAACTCAATAAATCTCAAAAACGAGTGTAGTGTATGTTCCATTTTTGCGGTTATCTGGTTTGGAAACTATCCCACAAAGTATTGCGAGATAACGCAAAAAGTATTGCGTGGGAACGCAAAAATTCCCCCACGTCTCCTCGCGGGCTCCGTAGAATAGCTTCATGAGGGGAAGATATTAAATAAATACGCTGTGAAATAGAAAAAAATTTAATGTACCATTAAATGTACAATTTATTTTAATACATCATTAAATATTAAGTGTACCACTAATTACGTCATGTCGTCTTTAAAATTAGGCTTAATTATTCAGTGGCACATTTAATTGCATAATAGTCCATTTCATGATACAATGGTACATTTATTGTTTCTAATGATGTATAAATAAATAAATGGTACCTTTTAATTTAATGGCACATTTAATGTTACATTTCTTTCATGTTACATGTACTTCACTCATGGGACATTCTCAATATTTATTTATTTAATGATGACTTTATTGTTTTAATTTTGTCCAGTTTGACCCTCCATTCTTGATGCCTGTATAGGAGGTCATGTCAGAATTTGAATCAGGTGTGCTGGAGCAGACACACATCTAAAACTTGCAGGGAAGGGGTCCCTGAGGACCAGGGCTGTGAACCATTGAGGTACAGTTTCTAAATTGTGAAGGTAATGCCTTTTTGCACTTTTGTTCACAAAGTACAGTTCTCTTGCTAGGTGAATTTTTCTTTCGTTTCAGCAATTTCAAACATAAAAGTAACATCATTGTTCAAAGGAAACAATCACTTAACAAATGAGTAAAATACAACTATGTACATTTTGTTTATTCAGCTAAGATAGGCATGGTCTGTTTCCTTGTTTGATATTTTATTATTTCTTCATTATTATTCTTTTTACTTTAACTGGCCTTTACTACAGCTAAAAACAGGGACCTAACTGGTCCTTCAAACAAAGAAATTGCCAAAAGACTAAATGAAGAAAACAAAAATGGGAGTGGCACAGGAGTGGGAGTTGTTCTAAATGGGAGCGGGATGGGAGTGGGAGTCAATTTACCAGGAGTGGGACAGGACAGGATTTTTTTATTTTTTATGCTGGCCTGGGATTGGGATGGGACAAGACATTTTTCTGTGGGAGCGGGATGGGACAGGAGAGAAAATCCACTCCCGTGTCACCCTCTAATCCTGATAGTAATGAATTACAATAGTCCAGCCTTGAAGTAACAAATGCATGGACTAGTTTTTCAGCGTCACTCCTGGACAGGATATTTCTAATTTTGGCAATGTTGGGGGGGATGGAAGAAGGAAATCCTAGAAACCTGTTTAATATGGGATTTAAATGACATGTCCTGGTCAAAAATAACACCAAGGTTTTTTCTTTATTACCGGAGGTCAATTTAATGCCATCCAGGTTAAGTGATTGACTAAGCAGTTTCTTGTTTAGAGACTCCGGTCCAAAGACGACAACGTCTATGTCTTGTCTTAATTTAGAAGCAGAAAATTTAAGGTCATCCAAGTTTTTATGTCTTCAAGACATGCTTGTAGTCTATCTAACTGGTTGGGCTCATCAGGATTTATGGATAAGTAAAGCTGAGTATCATCAGCGTAACAGTGAAAATGTATTCTATGCTGCCTGGTAATTTTACCTATTGGAAGCATCTTTATAGTAAAGAGAATTGGCCCAAGTACTGAACCCTGTGGTACTCCACAATTAACCCTGGAGTTTAAAGATGATTTATCATTTACATGAACAAACTGGAATCTGTCAGACAAATAAGATTTAAACCAGCCTAGCGCTGTTCCCCTGATCCCTGCAGCATATTCCAGCCTTTCTAAGAGAATATTGTGATCGACTGTATCAAATGCAGCACTGAGATCTAACAGGACCAGTACAGACACAAGTCCATTATCTGAGGCTAGAAGAATATCATTAGTGACTTTCAGCAGAGCTGTTTCAGTGCTATGATGAGCTCTTAAGCCTGACTGAAACTCTTCAAACAGGTCATTGCTCTGTAAATGCTCACACATTTGATTAGCAACTATTTTCTCAAGAATTTTAGATAAAAAATGGAAGATTGGATATAGGTCTGTAATTTATAAAGTCATCTTGATCAAGAGAAGGTTTCTTAAGCAAAGGTTTAATTACAGCTACCTTAAAAGCTTGTGGTACATATCCATTTACCAAGGATAAATTAATCATATCTAAAATGGGGCTGGTATTCAGAGGAAACACTTCCTTAAATAATTTGGTCGGGATTGGGTCTAACATACAAGTGGAAGGTTTAGATGAAGCTAATATTTCTGATAACTCAGGAATCTCCACAGGATCAAAGCAGTCCAAGCACAGATCAGGTTCTACAGTTACTTCCAATGTTGTCTCACTTGCTGAGGATGAAGTAATCATCTTCGGGAGTATATCAAAGATTTTCTTTTTAATAGAATCTATTTTATTTAGGAAGAATCCCATAAACTCATGACTGCTAAGAGCTAAGGGAATGGATGGCTCAACAGAGCTTTGACTCTGTGTAAGTTTAGCAACTGTACTAAAGAGAAACCTAGGATTATTCTTGTTCTCTTCTATTAATGATGAGAAATAAGCTGTTCTGGCTTAGCGAAGTATCTTTTTATACAACAGTAGGCTATTTTTCCAGATTAAGTAGGAATCCTCTAGGTGTGTAGAGCGCCATTTTCACTCCAATTTTCTAACATTGTGCTTTAAAGTATGCAGCTCTGAATTAAACCAAGGAGTCAGCCTCCTATGAATAATTACCTTCTTTTTCGAGGGGGCTGCATTGTCTAATGCATCACGCAATGATGAAGTAACACTATGAACAAGAGAATCAATTTGTGAAAGGGAAGAAACAAAATTATTGCCCTCCACTGTGTTTTTCTGTGATAATGAGGAAATCAAAAGTGGAACAGATTCTTTAAAGGTTGTTACAGCATTGTCTGATAATGATCTACTATAGTGAAATTTTCTTTCAGGTGTGGAGTACTCGGTTAAATTAAACTCAAAGGTTATTAAAAAATGGTCAGACAGGATAGGGTTATGAGAAAATATTGTTATGTCTTTACACTCAATGCCATATGTCAGTGCAAGGTCCAGAGAATGAAGACAAAGGTGGGTAGGTTTGTTAATGTTTTGAGCAAAACCAATTGAGTCTAAGATACCATTAAAGGCTATATTTAAGCTATCACTTTCAGTGTCAACATGAATGTTAAAATCCCCCACTATAATAACCTTATCTGTATTTAATACTAAATCAGATAAAGGTCTGAAAACTGATCTAAAAATTGAGAGTAAGGGCCTGGTGGACGGTACAAAACAACAAAGTGGTTTTAGTGCTTTGCAATTTGGATGAGGAAAACTAAGGATTAAATATTCAAAAGAGTCGTTGCTATTGATTGGTCTGGGACTAGTCAATAAATCGGACTGAAAGATGGTTGCTACTCCTCCTCCTCGCCCAGTATTTCGAGGAATGTGAAAATTTAAATAATTAGTAGGAGTTGACTCATTTATAGTAACATAATCCTCTTGCTGCAGCTAGGTTTCTGTGAGGCAAAATAAATCAATTTGATTGTCAGAAATCAGGTCACTAACTAACAATGTCTTTGAAGACAGAGATCTTATGTTCAGTAAGCCACATTTAATTGTTTTATTTTTCTTTTTAGTCTGAGTTGTGTTTATATTTATGAGATTTTCCTGATTTCCTCGTTTTAGATTACTTTTTAATCTATTAAATTTTGGCTGTGGGCGAGACACTGTCTTAATAGGTAATGGGTGGGTAGAAGTACAGAAGCTGCAGAGAGGAGTGTTAAACTACGACCCTGCTTCCTGGTCTGAACCCTGTGTTGTCAGAGTTTTGAGAACTAATAAATTCGGCCAGATTCCTAGAAAGAAGAGCTGCTCCATCCAAAGTGGGATGGATGCCGTCTCTCCGGATCAGACCAGGTTTTCCCCAAAAGGTTCGCCAATTATCAGTGTAAGCCACATTGTTTTCTGGACACCACCTAGACAGCCAGCGGTTGAATGACAGCATGCGGCTAAACTTGTCGTCACTGGTTAAATCGGGGAGAAGACCAGATAAAATTACGGAGTCCGACATTGTTTTGGCAAACTTACACACTGAAGCAAAACTAACTTTGGTGACCTCCGTACGTAACCGGGTGTCATTACCGCCAGCGTGAATTACAATCATACTGTATTTAGGCTTATCCTTAGCCAGCAGTTTCAGGTAGGATTTGATGTCGCCCGTTCTGGCCCCTGGCAGACATTTGACTGTGGTCGCTGGTGTCTCTAGTGCCACGTTTCTGACTATTACCAGAGTTGGCTTCTCAGCGGGTGTGTCGCTGAGCGGGGAAAATCTGTTAGAAACGCAGATGGGTTGGTGGTGACCTGTGGGCTGGGATCTAGGACTATGCTCTTTACGTACCGTCACCCAGCCGGCTTGAGGCCCCGGCTGCGCGGGCTCTGCTGAAGGACTGCTATGGGGAGCTACCCTCGGTGGCTCCCCGTAGCGCCGGCTAAGGGGCCTAGGCTATCTGATGGTTTTTCAACAGCGCCGAGCCGGGCCTCCAATTCCGACACCCTCGCCTCCAAAGCTACAAAAATGCTACATTTATTACACATACCATTATCACTAAAAGAGGCAGAGGAGTAACTGAACATCTGACAGAGAGAGCAGGAGAGAGGAGGAGATTCAGAGAGAGAAACAGCAGAACGGGTAGCCATGGTGGAGCTAAAGCTAATGCTAAGCTAGCAACCCCTTACCACTACTAGAAACCGTGTAAAACACGGAGAGTCCCCAAGCGTTAAATACAGAAACAGAAAGTATGTGTTTTAACGTGCTTATGTATTAGAACAAGTAAGAGATATCACAGTAGAGAGAAATCAGATCAAACGAGAGAGCCTTCACACACCAAACAATCCACCGAGTGCAAACAGGAAGTGACGAATACGCCTTACCACCTCTGTGGTAACCCACATTCAAGCTTAGTGGTGGTATTATTGTGGTTTAGGGCTGCTTCTCTTCTTCAGGAACTGGAAAACTTGCCAAAATTACTGGAACCATCAATTTTGTCATACACCTAACGCTCAAGCAATCTTGTGTTTATGTTTATGCATTTGGCAGACTGTTTTCTAAGTGACTTGGAAATGGAAGATGTAACAATCTGGTTAAAATCAAACCTAACGATATGTTACTTAGAAGGAAGACCACTAGTCAGGTTCTGTCCGAGGTGACAGGCTGACAGTGTAGAAATAGCATGCAGGCACGGAGGGAAGTGCAGTAAAATGTAGAGGAGCTAGGGAAGGTGGTACATTTTCTCTGAGGAGCTTCAAGAGTTACAAGATGACAAACAGAGTTCCCCTTTATTCTGGTAGCCCGTGGTAGATGATTCCACCATCGTGAAATGACAAATGAAAGGAGTCTGGATTGTTTTGAGCATGGTGTAGGCACTGATTAAGACAGTGCCAGTTACTGTAAATTCTTTCTGGCAGATATTGCTGTCAAGGGTCACATTTTCAGGGGGATAATTACTTTTTCACATCCATCCATCCATCCATCAAGGCCAGACGGTCCTGTAAGGCTGAGCCCAGCCACCCTATGGCGAAAGCTTATTACTGCTGCTTGCATCCGAGACCTTGTTCTCTCTGTCATGATCCTTATCTCATGACAACAGAGATGTTTCCACATCATCTGCAACAAGCAAAGGTCTGATGCTGAGGTTCTCAAACCTCAGTCAGATCCATACTGAGAAAAAGTTCAACTTTGTGCCAGAGAATGGCTAGTCCATAAAATCATACCACACTCTCTCAGCACAACACACCCAAATGCCCTGGGGGACACAATTATACATGTAGATTGAAGAACCAAACTCGCAAGAGCCTCTCAGCAGTTTCACAAAAATAAATATCTGCCTCAGTCTATATATCTGGAGCCTACTACTGATTGTCAGTCTTTGCCTCCTTTCCACCACCCTAGAGTAGTCTTTTCCTCAGAGGCTGAGAAGTTTGATCCCTTGATAGCTAGAACACACTCTAGGGTCTCCTTTCTTAAAGACTGAAATGCCCACCCTGGTCCCTGTTTTCCTGTCTGTAAGCTGACAGACGGTTTTCCAGAACTTTCTGAAGGCCAACCTATAGTCATTCATGATATCTCCAAATTCCTCAAAATTTCCTCCTTCCGCAAATAGGATTCTTTCACTCACCAGGGAAAACTAAACAAGAAACTGAGTTGGGGAATTGTGAGTATTCAGAATAAGAATCCGCTTTATCGCCAAGTTTGAACAGACAAACAGGGAATTTGACTCCAGTACACTTTGCTCTCAGTGAAGATTATTTAATATATATACATAGAGATATTATAGATTACCTGGATTTTTGCCTGGAAAGCCTCTACCAGAGACAGTTTTTATGTTTCTGTAAATTGGTGGTGTTCCCACAGTGGTGAATGATTTTCCTGCACACATCAGATGTGAGTGTTCTTATCAGCTGCAGTGAATAATCAGCAAAGCACTTCTCTTTTTCTCCGCCACTCCTGGCGGCTGTCGGTGCGCACCGTTGGCGGAGTTGGAAGGGGTAGGGGCAGTGAGCAGCAGAAAGAGAGGTGTTGTTTGCACAAATGGAGAGAAGCTGCGCTCGGCTGTACTCTGTTAAGAAATTTGTCAAGAATCCTTCAAAATTTGCCGGATGTATAAAAGAGAATCTGAAACTAAAGTATCGATCTTACCATGCTAGTATCAATGCGATATTTATACCGACTTGGTATCAATATTATCGGTATTTTGGATCGATCCGCCGACCACTTCAGTCGATTGATATATTAAAAAAACAATGTCTCAGTTTTTGACTATAACTTTCTAGCTTCCAGCAGCAGCCAGTTGTGCTGTACTTTTATATTGGATTCTTTATACATAGAAACAACACCAGACATTCAGCTTCTTTTCTAAATCTATTTTTGCCCTCCTCTGTTGCACAACTATTTCCAACAATATTTCTCCTGTATTTGCTCTTGCATGTTGGACATTTTTATTAAATTAATTTGTTGTGCCATTTTGTTGAACACAACAGGGCTCTGCAGCCCCCACTTACTGAACTAATGGGTCCTATTACAGTGGCTCGTACACTTGATATTTCCTTCAACACAAGATCAAAAATTTGATGACTAGGAATAGCAGCAATGCTTAATTCATATTTATTTTTTTATTTATTCATTTATTATTTTGCAAATGTAAAGGGTGTACTCAGAGTATTAATATTTTAAGAAAGGACAGGCGATCATATCTTTCCGTTTTTATCTTTTTCAATTGGTTTAAAACGGTTGCACTTGAACGTTCTTGACAAAAGCTTTTCTGTTTGATGTTTCACTGACTCAGGGAGAGCCTGGCAGCCAAGGAATGATAGGCCTACCTGGACCTCCTGGGAGAGGCTATCCAGGAACCAAGGTAAAGGAACCAATTAAACCAGCAACATACATATGTATGTCATGCTATTAAAAGAGTTTTTGAAAGGGTAAATATGAGCAAAGTTCAACCAATAAATAAAAATGTGATACTGTAAAGGTTAATAACATAATACAAATAATATTACACAAACTTAATTGTTATAGATCATGAAGATAAGTGCTGACCTTTAATGTTCATTTTAGATCTAAACTTAGCACACAAAGTAAGGACATTTGTCTTTGGCCAATTTTGTTTATTCGTTGTAACAATACGTCTTAGCAGCAAAAACTTTAACTTTGGAAAGCCTGTTTGTTTCACCTTTAACGCTGCCACATTTGTAAAGAAAATGGATGTGTGGGTTGATCAGCAATACTGATTGTTTTGTTTGCACCTGAGAAAAAATTGCCAAATCCTCTGTGGAGGCAGTGTGATGCAAGAGTCGTCATCATTGGAAACAATGCACAGAGAGATCGAGATGAGATTCTGCAGCAGTTGCAATCCCAAAATGCCACTCTTAGGGACTTAAAAGATAGCAACGCCTGCCCTCACAGAACGGGGTAAATCAGAGACTATCTGCAGAAATTGGGAGTGAAGAGCATGATTAGCCTGGCGGCACTCCTGACCTTAACCTCACTGAACTCTTACTGTTTGTGCCAAAGTGGCAGTCACATTGGCTGACATGCAACAAATCCTGGTCTAGGAATGGGAGATGTCCCTCACCAATAGTTTTTTATGCTTCTACTGAGGCACCTGTTTGTTCAATGAAGTGATACAGTATGTTTATTCCAATAAGTAAATCCAGTAAAAGGATAAAAGTGCAACAAACAAGAATCAATAACACTCTCTTTTGGCAAAGTTAGGGTTTTCTAATCATCCTGAGTAGAGAATGCCATTAAGGATTTTCTTAGCTCCAGATTTCACTATTGTAATGCTCTCTATCTTGGAGTCTCACAGTTGAGCCTTAATCACCTTCAGCTTATCCATAATGCAACCTCTTGACGTGCACATATTACCCGAACTTGTACTCCTACTCATCATCTTCCACTTATCCTCGACCGGGTCAGCAGACTAAGCAGAGAGGCCCAGATTTCTCTCTCCCAAGAAACCTCCTACAGCTCCTGTGTGGGAAGCGCAAGGCATTACCCGGCCAGCCAACAAACATAGTCCCTCCAGCATTTCCTGGGCCGTCCCCTGGGCCTCCTCCCAGTGGGACTTGCCTGGAACAGATCCTGGTGGAGGCATCAAGGAGGCATCCGAAACAGATGCCTGAGCCACCTCAAATGACTTGTCTCGATGTGGAGGAGCAGCGGCTGTACTCTGAGCTCCTCCCGGATGGCCGAGCTCCTCACCCTGTCTCTAAGGGAGTGCCTAGCCACCCTGCGGAGGAAGCTCATTTCACCCGCTTGTATCCAGGATCTCGTATATGTGTGTCTGTTGCCCTGCGATGGACAGGGGACCTGTCCAGGGTGTACACCACCTCCCGCCCATAGACTGCTGGAGATAGGCACCGACTTCCCTCAGACCCACTATGGAAGAAGCAGTAAAGAAAATGACTGACTGGCTGACTGACTAGTTAATATCTGTACCAGTAGATAAAGCAGCATTACATGTATTGATAGGATGTGAGACTGTTAAATCTAATTCTGAGAGTTTTTCATAGGTTTTGGAGAGTAACTTTGAAGGCTGAAATTTAAAGAGGCTAGTTATTACTAGAGGAAGTTCTATGTTAATTTGTTTAATGTTGAATATGGACTGGATAACATATTTTAGTTGGTGATATTCAAATAATTTATTGCCAATCAAGAGTCAAGAATCAATCCCATACAATTATTGTAAAAACATTAAGGGGTATGAAATCTTTCCATCAAATTTGACCTCTAAATGACTTGTTCCTTTCCTGTTACATGTTGAAAAGTTACTTTTATTTTGCAGGATGTCTGGCTTGTTCCAAATGGGCGTTCCGGATGATATTTACAAAGATTTGGGAGTTCCAATCCTCCTAAACTTTTAGCTTTTTGTTAAGTTTTTAACATCTGCCTGGAGGTTAAGATGCCAATGAAAAGTTTGAAATGATAGAATGTAAGCTTTTGAACCAAATGATCCCAGTTGGTTTTACTGGGATCATAAAGAAGATTATTTTAAGGAGAACCATAATTGCACTCTAATTGCAGCCATTCTTCCTATGAGTGACAAAGGGAGGGTTCCCCACTGTGTGAGGTTGTTTTTTATTAATTTGAGTAATGGGGTATAAATCATATGTGTCAGCTCATTCAGTCTGTATTGATGTTTCCAATCTGAAAAGGAATGGCTGGAAAGAGATGAATATTAGAGAAGATAGGAAGGGCCTTTAATTTGTTCCAATTAATACATCGATCAATCTGAAATTGTTAAGAACTTATTATTGTTTCAATTAGAGGGGTTTGCATTTTCCAGAAAGAGCAACATATCATCAGCATACAAACATTTTTTTAATATTCTATTAGCTGTTTGAATTTCATATTTAGTTTTGCTTTGACAAATTGCAGCCACCAATGGTTCAATGAATATAGCAAATATTGAGGGGTGGAGTGGACAGCCCTGTCTGGTGGCTCTCTCAAGACTGAAGCGCTGAGAAATCCAGTCATTTGTTTTTACACAAGCAATGGCTGACCAACAGTATATGGTAGTTTGATCCATGACAAAAAAGTATGTCCAAATCCAAATTTGTATAAGGTGGCAGAAATAAGTTTCCAATGAAACTTGTCAAAAATCTTCTCTGCATCTATGCTTTAATTTTGTATGTTAGTCTATTAGACTGATGAGTCTTCTCATATTATTTATTGCATACCGATTTTCTATAAACCCAGTCTGGTCAGGGTTATGTTTTTAAGCCTTGTGGCCAATGTTCTGCAGATGATTTTAAGATTTGCATTTATACTAAGTTATATGGGACGGTAGCTAGATGTGTTGTATCTTTATCCGGCCTGAGGATAAGATTCATATTAGGACAATTCATGTTTGGAGAAGGTATCAAGGTTTCCTAAGTTTCTGAGACCACCTGTTGGAAGGTGGGGGCCAGCATGGCCAGACCTCAACTCTGCACGGAAGCCATCATGTCCTGGGCCTTTGCCATTAGGCATACTTATAACTGCTGCTAACTCCTGGACTTTTTCTGTTCCTCAGAAAAGAGTTCGAAGGATCAATATTATTTGAGTATAGACTTTGTAAAAAACGTAATTATTTTAATTTCTTTAGAATCATTACTTGCTTTACCATTACTGTAGGTCATAGTTTTAAAGTGCATGTGACACGCTTTTCCCACAAATGCAGGAATTGAAAGAAAACATCTTACTATTTAGACCGGTCGGTCTACGTTCCTACCCTCACCTATGGCCATGAATTTTGGGTCATGACCGAAAGAACGAGATCCCGGATACAAGCGCCTGAAATGAGCTTCCTCCGTAGGATGGCCGGGCACTCCCTTAAAGATAGGGCGAGGAACTCCGGGAGGAGCTCGGAGTAGAGCTGTTTCTCCTCCACATCAAGAGGAGCCAGTTGAGGTGGCTCGCGTATCTATACTGGATGCCTCCTGGACGCCTCCCTCAGGAGGTGTTCCAGGCACGTCCCACTGTGAGAAGGTCCAGGGGACGGCCCAGGACACACTGGAGGGACTATGTCTCTCGGCTGGCCTGAGAACGCCTTGGGCTCCCCCCGAAGGAGCTGGAGGATGTGTCTGGGGAGAGGGAAGTCTGGGTGTCTCTACTGAGTCTGCTGCTCCCGCGACCTGGTACCAAATAAAGTGGAAGACGACGAGTACGACTATATTTTAATATTGAAAAAATTGGACAGTAATTGACATGATATTAGGATTAAAGAAGTTATAAACGACAATTGTGACATATAATAAACATATTTCGATGTTAAATTTTGCAAGTCCAAGGTCGCTCGAAAATTATGTCAAAGGGGAAGTCTCCGGTCATTTATTGTGTGAGCGTCAATGATAAACTGTTCAAGTAGGAGAGAAGTTGTGTTAAAAACAGCGTTAATATGGTGAAATGGTGCATTGCCGGTGGTGGCAGCAATACTGTGACAGCAGCTTTTAGTCTGCAATATTTTCCTGAAGCGAAGAGGATCAGAGTTGCCTGGATCAGAGCTGGAAGACTGACAAGGGACAGATGGGCCGGTCCCAGCAAGTACAGCCTGCTGTGATCGAAGACCTTTTAAACAAATTGCTTCGAACAAGCAATGTTGGGATATCTTCCAGACAAAAAAGGATGTTGAAGAAGAGTCTATAGCCACACTGTTCAAAGCATCTGATTGGAAAAGATCGCCAAAGAAAATGTTGTTGCTGCTGTTGCTAAACGGATCAAGGCTTAGCAGGGAAAAACACTTCCTTGTCACAAAAGTACATTTACATGTCGGCAGTTATTGTTAATAATTAAAAATCCCAAATTATTATTTTTTATTATTAATATTAATAATACGAAATTATTATTATTATTATTAAAATAAAATGCATATGATATATTTTAATAAATGTTTCTTTAAAGATTCTAATATAAATTTAAAAATCCCCCTTGTGTCTGCTGCTCTGTACTGCTCAGCTTCGCCTCTGGTTGTCTCACTCAGTGACATATTTACTTTAACCCTATCTGCCCCGGTCCAGTCCGCTGTGAAGCCTGGAGGAGCTCCAAGAACCATACGCAGATGGCACAGTAAAAGCCAATGATAAATACGGTAGCAAGTCCAAAACAACTAATTCTGGGGAAGATAGAACAGTTAAACGGCTTAATTTTTCTTTTTATGCATCCACATATTTTTATGTGTTTTGTTTTACAATGGGTGAGTTCACTGAGTGCACCGAAGCTATATTTGCTATATTTGTTGCTTAGTTTGGTACATTTAATGTTTAATTGCTCGGTTTATAATACCTTAGTTAACCCAGTATCTGATCTAATTGATCTGTTAACAACTGCTAATATATAGACGTGTATATATAAATATATGTGTGTATTTATTGATATAGCGAGATCTAGTCCTTCTTTAGTGAATTATTTTGGAAAACCGGATGTTGTGTTCGTTCTGTTTCCTGGTGCTGTGGTATGATTCATGCATATTGATTCCAGCCGTGCTCCGGCATCCGGCAAACATAGACTCTGGCGGAATTAGATGGCCATCCACATGTCGCAGCACTGGTGCTCTGCCATCTAATGAAAGCTGACTTTCTACTCCTGACTCTGCTGCATCTCTCTGTGACAGTGACTGAAATATATCTAAATAAATATCATATTCTTCACTGCTGTCTGTGTTGCTACCATTGTAGCAGCAGTCAGTTTACCTGCGGGGGTTCCCCTGTGATGTCATAAAAGAGAGCAACAAAATTGCAAATGAGTAGTCTGTAAATGCCTTTTTAGTGACATTTATGACCAAATATCTCAACAAATGTTCTTTTCAGTGGCATGAATTTACGTTTTTAAAATATTTTATCAATGTTTCCTATCCACAAATGTAATTGGATTTATCATGAAAATTTTATGTCACAGGCACTTTAAAAGGCCTGTGACATCACAGGGACTTTAAAAGGTAATTGAATTGTTTTGTTTTTTTTAATCATTTTGAGTGTTTTTATGGTTTATTTGCTATGTACTTTGGTCTCTCTCTCTCGTGAGGTCCACAGGCGGCATGGCAGGTCTTTTACACCAGCTTCCAGGTCCCTGCCATACCTGTTTGATGCAGGAGGACCCAGCCGTCCTAGATGTCCCTGGACAACTCATCAGGGATAGACTGTAGCATCTTTTGTGCTGCTTTGTTGAGGGGATGGCGAGACTTGAACCTGCCTTGTAGAGCCAGTTTATTGGTGACTTAGGGGAGGACGTCTTACTTTTGGCCTTTTCTTGCCAGGTTGAGGGTAGCTGCATCCCGTTGGAGGCTGGCTGGGGTGATTCCAGCAAAGACGTACAGATAGGACAGGGGTGAATTTCAGACAGCCAGTTACTATCCAGAGGGTGCTGTTTATGGCAGTATCTATCTTGTGCAGATGTGGACTTCTGCTCCAGTCAGGTGCATAATATTTGGCTACAGGTAGGACAAGAACATGCATGGATATGTTAACGGTCTGCAGGGAAGATTACATGTCTCCGTTGGGACCATCGTCCATCGCCTTTCATGTTGGGCGTTAAATCATGATGGCCAAATCATCCGCATAGCCATACTTGGTAGTTTTATGCAGCAGGTCAAGAATATAGATGTTATATATTATTAGTCAGCAGACAGAGCCTTGCAGGACACTGTTCTTCAGCCTTTGAAGCCTGCTGGTCTGGCCCTCACTGGTCTCTACATTGAAGCAATGGTTCGATAGCATCTCCATAATGAACCTCACCATGTACCGGTCTGGGATTGTCCTCAACAGTTTCAGATGTAGTTTGCGGTGCCACACGGTGTCATAGGTGGCTGTCAAGTCTAGGAATACTACTCCCGCGTGCGTTTTCGTTATCCTGAAAGTTGTGTTCGATGTCTTGAGTGAGTTGGGTTACAAGCTGTCAGAGGTTTGTTCAGGTGGGGGTTGTGGTTCCACCACTGGCTCAATGGGGCTATGAATCAGCTTCTCCATGATCCTACATGGGACACAGAGCAGAGAGATTGACCTGTATGACTTCAGGTCTTTGGTGAGTTTGTTCAGCTTTGGCAAGGCTGTGATGGACGCATGATGTCGGGTCTTTGGGAGCTTGGTCCTCTGGTAGTATTGATGTATGTCAAACTCTGGGTTGATATTGTCTCGACATGGAGACTTGCTCGACTTCATTTTGGTGATTGCTGCACTTAGTTCAGCTGCTGTGAAGTCTCCTGAGAGGCTGGCATTGGCATTGGCTGCCCTGGAGAAAGATCTTACCCCACACAAGGTCAGACATGTGAAGTTTTTGTCTGCATCTGGGAAGTGGCCATTTTTCAGGAGCTTTTAAGTAAAAGCATCTGCTGTCACTGGACATCTGTTAGGTGTTGTTTTTCTCCCCAAGAGCATGTTGATGGTCTCCCATGCCTCTCATCAACAGTGGAAGAAGTCCATAGATTCCACTACTTTAGTCCACCCGGTCCTTCGGGTGTCGCCCAGGCTCTGTAGTAAGGTTTTTGTTGTTTCTTTCCCGATGTTCACCTGCGGGTGTTGGCACAGCAGGCAGCTGCACTCCTTGTCCCAGCACAGGATATGATTTTTGTTATAGCCACGTGGGATGTTGTGCTTTGCTGGCCTTCGGAGGACTTTACAGCAGAAGCTGTAAGCAGTTTCACCCTGGGTCACCCAGACCAGAAGTTCTTCCTTCTGTTTCTGCCATAAACAGCTGCAAGTTTGCCTTCCTGAAATTACATCCCCTGACCAGTTTGCCAGCTATTGGATGTACCAACGATGTTACTTTGATGATGGTTGGCCGGTGGTGTGAACACAGGAACCTGAATAAGACACGTCTCTCTCGTTTCAGGTCGTTAATGCGACACGGCAAAGGCCAGGTCTGGGTTAGTGTACGATTTCCAGCGTGCAGTGAAGAAGCTTGGGGGCTCTTTTGGGTCGAATAGAAACAGTGCATGTGATGTGTGGTTATACCCCAATTTGTATGCTGACAGTTGATGTCACCTGCATAGATGGTGGGAGCAGGCACAGGTGGAACAGATGGTACAGTCACTACTTTTGGTACATGTTTACAACAGATGTTTCTTGGATTTTGATGACCAGCCTCTCGATGTTGCAGCCAGATGAAGATTGGCTGTTGGCTGAGCAGCTTAATCCTTCCCAGACAAAGGTTGCCATTGCAGGTGTCTTGCTGTCGATGGACCCAGCGAGCAGGAACCCAGGCAGCTTGAGCTTGTCATCACAAACCCAGTGTGTCTCTTGCAGGAGAACAACTGCCAATTTATTGGAATTGGTGAGATGTCTCCTGACTTAGAGTTTGGCACTGGTAAGATCGTCAAGCCTGAGTTGGAGGACTGGAAGGCCTTAGTTTTTGATGGTATGGGTGTTTGCCTGTTCTGAAGAGGAAGTTCTCAAAGGTGAAAGGTCATCGGATCATAACTACTGGACAAAGTGCATCAGTTGTATGCTTATAAAATCTGGGTTTGGGGACATTAAGCAAAAATGTATCTTTAAACACACAAGAAAACATTTAGTGATAAATTAATAAAATTATTAACAGCATTTTATGAAGACAGTCTAATTTACTTCAATTCTCTGACACCCTGACCTAATTGTTTATTTTTTAATATAAAAATACTTTTTTCTTTAATATGCCAAATGCTATCAGTTTCCCAGTGATAACAGTGAAATTGTAAACTTACCAACCTTTATGTAGATGCTTTTTGTACGTTTGTTTTTCTTGTCATGAATAATTTGGTTTTGTTGTTCCTAACAGGGAGACCCCGGGCCCGTTGGACAATCTGGAGCTGTTGGAGAGCCTGGAGTGGGAATAATTGGACCCAAAGTAATATAATCACCAATTATGTCATGGTTTTGCTTAGGTGTCTGACCCAGATGCACAAATGTTCTCAGAAGACCAGAGGAAAGTTTTAAGCTGTTTATTGAGAAACAATGACTATGAATGTGCAGGCAGTCTTGGTCCGGGAGCTTCCTGGGGAAACAGGTCAGGAGAGCCCCTAGGAAAGAGGTAGAGATGAGAGGAGGAATAAATATGCTGGGAGGAGTGAGTGGGAATCCGGTGGGAGAGGTCCATGTGGTCGTTTACAAGCTGGACTGGAGCAAAATCTTGGAGAGAACAGTTGTGTTGAGGAAGGGAGTGTCAGAGGGCGGACAGGTTTCACTGAGAGGTTGGGTAAAGAGGAGCCTTGGATTGTGGAATGAAGATCAGTGGTTAGTCTTTACTGCAAAAGTTGTAGAAAATCCAGGAACACACTGGGGGGAAGATTTCGATCTCAGAACTGGAGGTTATCTTGAGTAAGGGAAACATAAGAAGCTTTAGTCTTGAGAAGCAACGACACAGAGATTTACACAGGAGCACAGAGAGCTTTGGTTACCACACAGGTTAACACTCAAGCAAAGTGTGACTGGCAGCCAGCTCCGTTTATAAACCAGCAGATCATTATGACAAACACTCCAGATTCCTGACAGATGAAGCATACAGTTATGTGAACAAAATGGAAATCCCATTAAATATTCACTTCTTTTTAAGAAGTAATCTTTGCAAAACAAAATTATGCACTTAAACAACAAAAATAAATCCTTATTAAAAGGATTTAACAAAAATGTGTTAGGACACCCTTCCTCATCACAGCGAGTTTTACTCATATTTAATTAAGATGCTTCTTGCAGCTATTTATCAGTCTCTAAAATCAGCCTGAAGAAAGTTTGTCCAGCTTTTCAGTTTCAGTTGTGAGGGGTTCCTGTATATACAGCCCAGTTCAAGTCGCCCCACATCACCTCCATTAGATCAAGATCTGGGCTTTGACTTGGCCCAGGACTTGACATTTCTTAATTCTCTATCAGTACTTGGTGGATTTACTGGTATATTTTGCGTTATTGTCATGTTGCCAGGTCCAGTTTCTGCTTTAGCTTTCATTTATTTGCAAATGTTATAATTTTTTTTTTCAAGGACCCTTTGCTACACAGCAGCTCGCCAGATCTGGCAGCCGGGCATACCCAAACCATTACTCTTCTACCTTCATGCTTTACAGTTAGTTTGAGGCTCACTTCCTGGACCGCTGTATTCAGTTTATGCCAAACATGTCCTCTGTTCTGGTGCCAAAATAATTCAGTTTTAGACTCATCTGCCTAAAGAACATTATCCCAGAAGTCCTGGTCTTTGTCTCTGTTCTCTCATGCAAACTTCAGTCTGGCCTTCATGGTTTTCTTTGAGAGCAAAGGTTTCCTCCTTGCTCTCCTCCCATAAAAGTTAAACCTGAGCAGTCTATCTTTCTGATGGTGCAGGCATGAACTTTCATATCAACACTATCAAGAGTCTCTTTTGGGTCAGGTAATGGCATTTTATGGGTTTAAGGAGACCTGTGTTGGCATCATGGGCATTTATGGTGAATTTGCTTGGAAGGCAAGAGCTGGGCATATTGATATTTGAATGTCCTCCACTTGTAGACTGTGCAGTAAAATAGCTGATTTCCATTTAATTTGAGACCAAAGTGTTCTCTCTTGCTTCAAAGAACGGTCTACTTCTACTGATAAAAACAAAAGAGCGATGTTATTACTAAACTGATCAAGCTTGAATGACCATCCAGACCTTGTTAAGTTTTTATAAAGACCGGTGTGTAAACATCTCCACCTAATCTCATTTGTTGTCTAAACTATGAGAGAAAGGGGACAAATGGGTGTGGTTGAGGCATATAGCTTTTTAATGCCATTAAGTCTACTTAATTCTGTACTTGCTGGTATTTTGTATCATATGGCTTGACATGGTTATTCTAGTGTTAATTTATTACTGCATGTAATTATGGCATTTTGAGACTTTCTAATTAATTTTAACCTTACTTACTTTGAATAAAGATACCACAGACAACAGTTATTGCGCAAAACTCGCAACGTGGAACAAAGTCGTCTAAGCAACAAATAAATAGATAAGCCGTCAAACAAAAAATAATTGGCCAGCCAACCCATCACTAAATAAAGTTGCTATATTTAAAATCAGCCTATCAGCATCAGTGTCTTATCTGGTCTACGCAGAGGGTGCAACAAGATGGGAACTTTACAGCTAAAGACCTGAAACAAAACTTAGGGAAGGTTTTCTCTGTGAATCACAGAATCTAAATATTCAGCTGGTCCTGCTTTTTTATCTTTCTGTTACCCATCAACACTGCTGTCCAAGTTTCTTTTTAACGTAAAGAATCCTTACTGAAAAGTTTTAAGATTTTTTTCTGACTGGGGTTGAGCTCCTGCAGCATCCCTCCCCTCTTCCCCCAGCTGCAGGCCGTGTCCAGCATGAGTGCACACAGGTTGTTACATTTCATCTCAATGTGTCACAGGCACTTTAAATATTCAGCAATAATTGCTTTTTTTGTCCACTAACCTCCACCGCATTTGGTGCCTCACATCGACATTTTTTGGGATTTCGTTTGCGCTGCATCCTTCTTCTCTTCAGTATCTGACCACCAAGTTTGAACAAGTTTTAAAAGTAGCAACATGGCAGACTGATTGTTGATACCTGTATATACTGCTCTCTGCAGTAAGTGTGGTAAACACAAAGCATCGCTGTAGAGAGAATAATGGCCAACACAGCAGGAAGGCAGAGGAAGAGATTACACAAAGTACGGTTTTCATACACACAAAACACATTAAACACACAGAATCTTTACACAACCAACACAAAATTAGCTTCCTTTTTTAATGACAGAATTCAAAATATTGCTTTGAATACCCCAATGGATGGTGACAGAAACTAAACAGACCACTGGCATCGCAGGTCACATTTTTGCAGAGACAGTCTAACTTGCCTTTGGATATAGTCTCTAACATGTTGATCCAACCAGTTGTTAAAGTCCCACTGCTGGATCTTCTTACGATGTCTAAGGTGCTCCAATAAGAAGGAAGCATAAATAAGAGATCAGGAGACAACAATGATGATGTGTTGATGAAGGATGTTTAACACTCGGATGACGACCTTTGACTAAACGTTATCAAGGAAGGTTTTAGGTTTTTATGTTTTTTGTCATGTTTTCCCTGGTTTTCTGTGTTCTCAATCAGCCATCTCCTATTTCTTCAGTTTTACCTCAGTTACCTCTGCATGTTCCTCTCACAGCTGGCATTTACTTTGTTAATCAGACCCACCTTTGTAATCATATTCTACAGTATTTAAGTCTCTCAGTTCTTGACATTTTCTGTTGGATTCCACTGTTACACTAATCCTGGCTCCTGTTTGATTTTCTATGTATTTTTGGTAACTTTACTTTTGTTTTTTGCATTAAGTCCCTGTCACCATGATCCTCCCGAGTTCCTGCATTTTGGTCCTGTCAAAAAATCCATCATGATACAATGACAGCATATTCATTTAAAAGCGTAACACAATCAGTAACAAATATATTGAGAAAATAATCTTAGAATAATGAAATCTGTCCAGTTTATTTTCATGTAGAAAGTAATCCTAGCCTGAGTGCACATCAGAAAATTCCTGCTGCTCTCTAATTGGACCTCAAGGGCTCAGCTGTGTGCCTGGAAAACAAACCCTGTCTTCAGGCTGAAACTCTGCAGATGACCTGAGGAGGAAATGAAGGGTTGAAATTTCACATTTTTGAGGATAGCATGATGCTATGCTGTCATTGTATTTTATTTTTTATCTGCAGACCTGTTGATTCATGTTGGTATTCTGATTACTTCTTATTCCATCTTCAGGGAAATAAAGGAAGTATTGGACCTTTTGGGCCAAAGGGGGCAAAGGGAGAGTCTTTGACTGGACCACAGGTAAGAGAAGGACAGTTAAAGTTTAGACAGATTGCCAGTCTATCACAGGGCAACACAGAGACATACAAGATGATCATGCACACACACACTCACACCTAAGGGTAATTTAGAGTTATCTACAGTCATGGTTTGTTCAGGTTTGGTTCATGGTTTGGGGGCGGCGGGGGGTTGGGGGAGTTGAGGAATCGGGAGCAGACTCAGTGCATGCACTACAGCCGACATGAAAACCACACAGAGAGGGAGGCCAGATGTCATCGTAGCGGCCCGCTGGCGAAAACCCTGCTTTCTACAAGGCAACAGAGCTACCAACTATGCTAATGTGCAGCCCCACAATAAACAAATCATTTGTAATTAACAAAAATCTAAAACAAAAACAGAGTTTCCTTTTTACTGTTTTTTTCATAGAAGAGGAGAAGTCCAGTGATATCTGATCAGGTCGCAGTCTAGTTGAAAATGCCAATTTGTGAATAATCATGGAACGTTTTCTGAGGCATGTTTTGAACCCAACCAACTGGGTAAACTTTTGACCCCATATTTGATCAAATCTCCCCAGCCTATGACCCAGCAGAATTAGTCAAGTTGTGACCCAACTACTGAGTCAATTCAATTCAATTCAATTCAGTTCAATTCAGTTTTATTTATATAGCGCCAATTCACAACACATGTCGTCTCAAGGCACTTCACAAAAGTCAGGTACATAGATTCCAATTAATCCTAATCATTTATTCAAATTGGATAAAAAGTTTTTCTGTCTAAGGAAACCCAACAGATTGCATCCAGTCAGTGACTTGCAGCATTCACTCCTCCTGGATGAGCATGTAGAGACAGTGACAGTCCACATGTGCGTTTGACTTGCAAGCAATCCCTCTTCTGAAGCATGCATGAAAAGCGACAGTGGTCTCGAGGAAAACTCCCCTTTTGGGGGAGGCGGGCGCCGTGGAAGAAACCTCCACATGACCAGGCTCAGTGTGAGCGGGCCATCTGCCACGACCGACTGGGGTTTACAGAGAGAACAGAGCAGAGACACAAAAAGACAAAGAAGCACTGCTCCAGGAGTACTTTCCTATGGAAGGAAAAGTAATGTTTCATGGATGTAGCTCCTTTAGTCGTTTCATACCTAGAAGAAAGAACAGATTACTCGGAGCCAGTTTTTTAAGGTTAGGTCTGAAAGAGGCACATAGAGTTAGTCACAGTAAATAGCTCAGTCATTGCCATGTACTATGAGAGAGAAAGTTAACACTGAAAGACAGGGCATGTGATCATCGGTATGAGGGTTAGTCATTAAGTTGTTGCCAGCGAAGCTCGGACGATTCCCTCTCAGAGAAGTGTGTTACATGGGTAGACACGAGTCAGGCCAGGTGTAGCTTTCGAGGAAGAAAAGAGAGGAACAAAGTTAAAAGCTGAAATAACAGCAAATAATGCAAAATTGGAGAGTAGTGTGAGAATGTTAGTCGAAGAGGGTGAAAATGGTCATTATATCCTCCAGCAGCCTAAGCCTATAGTGTCACTGTTAACTACAGAGATAGCTCAGGATAAACTAAACCACTCTACTATAGCTTTTCAAAACCGAAGTTTTAAGCCTAGCCTTTGTCAAGTAGGACATGGTGGTTGGTCTGTTCACGGACCTAAAACTGACTTGGTTCCACAGGAGAGTGTGCCTGATAACTCAAGCATCTGCCTCCCATTCTACTTCTAGGACTCTATTAACCACCAGTAAACCTTGCAGTCTGAGAACGAAGTGCCTGTCAGTTAGGAAGTCATATGGAACAATCAGATCTCTGTGATGTAATATCACTGGAGCTAAATCATAAGGGCTTTATATGTATAGGATAATTTTTAAATTTTTATTCTGGATTTAACAGGCGCCAATGAATTAAGCTAAAGTAGGGAATATGATCTCTCTTTTTAATATTCATCAGAACTCTTGCTGCCACATTTTGAATCAGGCTGAAGGGCTTTTAACTGCATTTTGTGGACATCCTGATAGTAAAGAATTACAATAGTTCGCTTTTAAGTAACACATTGCATGGACTAGTTGTTTTCAGCGTCACTCCTGGATAGGATATTTTCTAATATTGGCAATGTTCCAGAGGTGAAAGAAGGAAATCCTAGAAACCTGTTTAATTATGGGATTTAAATGACTATGTCCTGGTCAAAAATAACACAAGGGTTTTTTAACTTTATTACCGAGTCAATTTAAATGTGCCTCCTATGCGTTAAGTGTTGACTAAGGCAGTTCTATTTTAAAGACATTTTGAATAAGCTGAAGGCTTTTAACTGCATTTTCAGGACTTTTAAACCAATATTTGGTCAAACTAACCCAATGTATGTCCCGATGGCTTTTACCCAGCCGTTCGAAACATAACCCAGCATTTTTTTTGTGTTTGTGTAAACATCTTTGACTTTATCATAAGGGTCCACCGGGTTTACCAGGACTACAAGGAGAAAAGGGACCTGAGGGAAAAACACTACCAGGAGCAAAGGTAGCTTTGTTTTGTGAATTCATAAAGTTTAATAAAGTTAAAATTGAGCTGCAATGAGGTGAAAGTGGTCAAATGTCAAAGCTGTTTTTTTTTGTTTTTTTTAGGGTGACAGAGGCTTACCAGGTGTACCAGGACCATCAGGTCCTCCTGGGGTTGGATATTATGGACCAAAGGTCAGAGTGGGAATGACAAAAATGTGAATTTTTTAATGTTTTATTTATATTTAAAAATCTTATAATTCCTCTAAATAGTGTCCTTAATGTCTTTGATTTACAGGGCTCTACAGGACAGCCTGGTCCACCTGGCATGCCTGGGCCTCCAGGAGCAGGACTACCAGGACCTAAGGTAGAAAAGAAAAAAAGAAACAGTTATAGGATCTGAATGAACCTCTCTGTCTTGTGTTGTTGTGTCAGGACAGGTCAAATGTTTCTGTCTCAGAATTCTGTACCCATCCAGTGTGGAGATTTCTAAGATTTTATGTTGATCCCGTATTATTTTGGGCCATTGACCTTCACTGTTACATTTGATCACTCAGTCTGATGTGTTGGAGGGCAGAGGACAAATTAACCAACCCATCAATCTTTATCTTCAGGGAGAGCCTGGATTTCAAGGGCCAATGGGTCCAAGAGGGCTTCCAGGGGAAGGTCTTTCAGGAAAGAAGGTAATTTAACAAGGTTGAGGCTGAATGTGGAAATAATTTAATACTTATCTTCTACTGCATTCACTTACTAGTGCGCTATGCTATCATAAGGAAGGTTTTTACACCTATGCAGGGTAATCAAGGATCTCCTGGACAAAGGGGGAAATACGGAGACACAGGGGACTTTGGACCACCTGGCTCCCCTGGACTTATGGTAACATGACGTGTTCAGCTTGTTTAACAGGCTTTCCTGTAGGTTTAATAATAAATATTTGGTCTAGAATATTAGGCTGTCCTCTACACTTCTTATTCATTTTATAGTAAACAAAAATTTCTGACTGGATATTCCATTGTATTGAAACCGAATATGTGTAAAATGTAAAGGGATTTTCACAATCATTTTTAACTTAGTTTTTCTTGGTATTTTGTTAGCCCACATATTCCTGTCATTATACAGTACATAACCATATTCCAATTTTCTAGGGGAGGCCCGGAAAAAAAGGAGAGCCAGGACTTACAGTAAGTACTTGACTGGGACAAACTGCATAAAGACAAAGTTCTGGTTTTCTTACTTTCTTTTGTTTCCCCATATACAGAGAGACGAGGTCATCCGGATCATAAAGGAAATATTTGGTAAAGCTTTGAAGGGGTATATGTTTAATGATTATTGATAAGTTAGCAGGAAATATTTAAGTACATAGTGCTGATGTTCACATTAAAGTAAACTCTACAGTGAAGTCAGTGACAAGAAATTATCAGATGGTTTAAAGTGATGTTTGCAAACAGCTTACCTTCATTGTATGCATACAGCTCTTTATACTTTTAATTTGCCCTTTTTGTGTCCTAGGATGTGGTATCATGTGCAGAGGGAGTCCACTAGAACTTGTATTTGTGATTGACAGCTCTGAGAGAGTGGGGCCAGAAAACTTTGAGGTGGTGAAGGACTTTGTGAATGCCATTATTGACCAGTTCACAGTCAGCAAAGAAGCCAGCCGTATTGGTGTTGTACTCTACAGCCATTTGAACTCGGTGGTGGTCAGTCTGCAGTGGCAGCCCAGCCAGGATGAGATCAAGGCTGCTATAAGAGCCATGCCCTACCTAGGCAAGGGCACCTTTACCGGCAGCGCGATCCATCAAGCGAAGCAGCTGTTCCAAGCCTCTCGGCCCCATGTGAGAAAAGTGGCAGTGGTTTTAACAGATGGTCAGTCAGATCAGCGGGATTTCCTACAGTATAAAAAGACAGCCACAGATGCCCATGCAGACGGGATTGAGGTGTTTGTGATAGGGGTCGTCAAAAAGACTGATCTTCGTAATGAAGAGTTCCTGAGTGAGATAAAGACTATTGGCTCTGATCCTGATGAAGATCATGTCTACCTTATTGATGACTTCCGACTGCTACCTGGTAAGTTATTACACTATTATTTCTTATTATCATTCTAATACTGATGCAATTATAACCACATATTATTATGTTGGGATTATGATTATAGATTAATTAATATTTATCAAGAATTATAATTTAAAATCATTATTTGAGATAATTAATTTATTATCCAAAAATCCTTATTTATGAATCGAAGCCAGAGATGTCCTCTGGTGTTGTAATTGTAGCCTAAAGCCCTTGATAATTACAACCGTTTAATACTGAGTAATAATTGATAACTATTATTAGATGTCACTGTTTAATCAACCGTTTCTGCCAAAACGTGGGGGAACTTTAACCTTATTTTGACTGACAAATCACTGTTGCGCAAAATAAACACAAACGCCTTCTCTTTATCTACGTGAATATTTATTAAATCAACAGCCCGATACAACTCGCTCTTCCGATACAATAATCTTCACCTAATCAAACATGCCAAGTCCTACTAAAAAGGGTAAAATATCTAACTAAACAAAATTTTTAAAAAAACAGCATGGAGTGTGTATTAGATCAAACCAGCAGTTATGGCAGTTATGGCAAAATACAAAAGGAATATGGCTGAACGAAGCTCTGGGAGGCCACTCCCACAGTGTAGCTTAATTACTGTAAGTCATAAAACATCCTCCACCGCTGGGGAGTCCGCGCAAACAAAGGGTTGTAAAACTTTTGGCGGCAACTAATAAAACATGAAGTTGAAGACAAAGAAAATGGTTGATTTTCACCATGAAGTTATTATAGCAGTCCAACTTTAAAATGTGCCCTGAGCTTGGTCTCAGGTGTTAAAACAACACAGCATAACACACACAGCTTGAAAAACACAGCGGCTTTCAGATATCCAACAGCAATCAAAGTTTCAATAAAATGTTGCATGTACATACAATTTAGAACACATTAGACTATAAGTGGCGATTCTAAATCGCCTAAAATCCTACTCTATCCTGCCCAAGCTATTTCTAATAAAGAAATAAAAATAAAAGAACAGATTTTACTTGATGTTGTCTCCTCTGAGCAGAGGAGAGGAGAGAGAGAGGGGAGGGAAGAGTTTCCACGCGTCCGTGGATAACTCAGAGTAGAACGGTCCGTTTTACTCCTGGCCTCCTTGGCAGAAAAGCAGTATCACGGACCGTCAACAGTCGGCTGGAACAAAAACAAGGGTGGCGATTCCATCTCCTTGAAACCGCCGCGTTTTTTTGGTTACGTGTTAAATCCACGTCTCCGATCGGCAAAGTGAAGTTTTTGGTCTTCTTATCCCAGAAACTTCTTTCATGAATTTCTTCTCGTTGGCCAACTGGGAGAATGACTGAAAGTCCTCGTAGGATTTTCTTCTCCAGAATGATTCGCTTCAGATGCCGGTAACCGCATCTCGGTTCCAAACTGAAAAGCAATGGTTTAAAGGGGTCACCTTCCTATATAGCCTACCATGACGTCAGACTTGGGACAGCCCCGCCTGCTGGGATTTGAAGTAGCGGACTATCCGGGGGTACAAAATGGCAAATGATGCCAGAAGGCCTGGTGGCGTCCAGCAACGTGCAAATGGTCCAACATTCAGCAAACAAAATGGTCCAACAATTATCAAAATTATTATTTTTATTAATATGGGTCTACTATTGAGAAGACACACTTTCTCAATGTCACAATTGTGACATGTGAACAGATAAAAAAGGTTCAGTACATGGAGAGAGTACAGAGACACAGAGGACCAAGCACAGAAGCAAAGATTCTGTGCCTGTTGGGCTTAGTAGCAAGCTGGGGTATGGGTAGCAAAAGGTTTTACTGGCTTGTAAAGCTTAGTTTTCTGCATAGAAATTAGGATAATATATTTCAAAAAATACTTTCAAAATTACTTGCAAAATTGAGAATTTCTTATTTTAAACTAACAAAACTAACATTACATGTATAATTTTACTGCTCTTCGAAGGGAGCCAGATCCTATAAATCTGTTCCCTTCAAAGAGGCGTTCAGAAGATTGGCTCATTTTCAAATTTATTTTAAAGAAGCCAGCCTGGAGGATTTCATTTCATCGGGGAAATTAACATGTGAGGATTGATAGGGTAAGATTTAGATCAGAAACATTCAAATTTTACCATTCCACAAACATACAGTGCCTTGCAACAATATTCATCCACTTGGCATTTTTCATTTTTTTGTTGTCTCAAAACCTGGAATTAAAAAAAGAGTGTTTGAGACATTGCACCATTTTATTTACAAAACAGCCTACATTTTTGAAGATGTATTGTTTTTTTGTGAAGCAAACAACAAAGAGGACATAATAACAGAAAACTGTTCATAACTGTTCATCCCCCCCTAAAGTCAGTAATTTGTAGAGTCACTATTTGCGGCAATTACAGCTGCAAGTAGAGCTGGATAAGTTTCGATGAGCTTGCCACATCTTTGCCACTGGGAAGGCAAAACTGCTCCAGCTCCTTCATTTTGGATGGTTTTGTGTGTGAACAGCGATCTTCAAGTCTACCCACAGGTTCTCTGTTTGATTGAAGTCTGAGCTTTGACTAGGCCATTCCAACACATTTAATTGTTTCCCCTTAAACCCCTTAAGTGTTGCTTTAGCAGCATGCTTCGCGCCATTGTCCTGCTGGAAGGTGAACCTCTGTCCCAGTCTCAAATCACAGGCAGACTGACAAAGTTTTTGCTTAAGAATATTACTTTATTTATCATACTGCATCTTTTCCTTCAACTCAGACCAGTGTCCCAGTGGTAGGTCTGAAAAATCATAACTGTATTTTCTACATGTCATTTTCCTGGGGAAAATGCCTGGTCCCAGCGCAGAAATTTACCATTTATGTTTTAACTCACATTGTCCTGAGTTACGTCAGAATCTAAATTGTGTGCTAATAATTTTTCTCAAAATACAATAATATTAAGCAGCTCCTACAGTACTTCTGCTTTTAATATATGAAAAAAAAGGGAAAATACATGAAAAGAATTATTTTAAAAAAGGAAAGAAAAACATTTGTCACTCGTTCCTCAAGTCCTCGCCTGCCACACTATAGGGAACTACAGGAAACATTGTGCCCTTGTGTATCGTGATGGCTAGTTATTTTTATAATAAGTATGCAATGTAAATAATCAAAGTAAAATAAAATGCTTGGAAATAAAAACAAACAAATTCTGTCCATTGGGGACTAAATGCATGCAGCCAATAAGCTTATGCTTGCATTTGATGTGCCTCGCAAAGTTGGAACTCTAAATCAATCATCAGACAAACTATTCTTTTAAAGGGGACATCTCATGCAAAATCCAATTTTTTAGCCCTTAAATATATTTTGTTTTTGTACTTGGAGTCTGTAGGAGTGCAGAAAAGTTTAATTTAGTTTCTCCAGGTGCTGCGTAGATATCTTTATATTCTGTTTGGGTCATATTTTTTTCAATCTGTTCAGGTTTCTCTATTACCTGTCACATCACAGTTTTTGCTGTGGGATAGCTCAATAAGGTCATGGACTTCCGGCAGATCAATTTCACGTATACACCATTTTATTTTTTCTCGCTACAATTTTGTAGTCAAAGCTCAAGTATGCTGAAGCTGCAAGAGGGTACGTTTGGTTTGGTTGTTGGGTGTATTAACCCACACAATTCATTACACTGTCCCCCGGCAACAGAACCTCTTAGAAGTGCCTGGTTAATATTTTTTTCATAGAAATGTTCCAACATTAATGGGGAAATTCCTCTTTGTCTGTGCGAAGCCCTTCAAGGATGATTGCCTTCACTAAGCTCCACCAGTATCTAGAAGGATTTGCATACAGACCACAACTGAATAATTTAAATGTGAAAAGGAAGAATTTAAAAGCATTATATGTCCTTTTAAAGCACTCAAGAGTGCTCTTCTGTCTGACAATAGTGTGCACAATTCATCAAAATTAGATTTATTGGTGAGGTGTGCAATTCACATTAACACTTTTACTTTGGCTGTGTCTCTCAAGTGGCAAAAAAGAAAAATAAATAAAGAAATGTATATCTATCTACATACATATATATATATATATATATATATATAATATATATATATATACATATATATATAATATATATATATATATATATATATCACATATATCTATATATATGTTATATACACATGTATAGATATATAACATAATATATCTATATATACACATATATATCTATATAAACATCATATATCTATATAGACATATACATATATATATATACATATATATATATATATATATACATATATATATCAGATATACATATATATATATATATACATATATATATATAATATATAAGTATATATCCATATATATATACAACATATATATATACATATATATATATATATATATATCTATATATATATATAGCATACATATTATACATACATATTATACACCATATATATATCATATTCTAATATATTATTATCATATATATATATATATATATATATATATATATATATATATAGATATATATATATTTATATAATACACAGGGGTTGGACAATGAAACTGAAACCCTGTCATTTTAGTGTGGGAGGTGTCATGGCAAATTGGCCAGCCTGGTAGCCAGTCTTCATTAATTGCACATTGCAACAGTAAGAGAGAGTTGAAGTTCAATTAGCAGGGTAAGAGCGACAGTTTTGCTCAAAATATTGAAATGCACACAACATTATGGGTGACATACCAGAGTTCAAAAGAGGACAATTATTGGTGCACGTCTGCTGGGCATCTGTGACCAAGGGAGAGAAAGTCCATTGTGATGGTATCAAGAGCCACGGTATCCAGGGTAACATCAGCATACCACCAAGAAGCCGAACCACAGTCCACAGGATCTAACTGTGGAACGCAAGAGGAAGCTGTCTGAAAGGGATGTTTCGGGTGCTACCCAGATTGTATCCCAAAAACATAAAACCACGGCTCTCCAAATCACGGCAGAATTAAATGTGCACCTCAACTCTCCTGTTTCCAACAGAAACTGTCCATCGGGAGCTCCACAGGTCAATATACACGGCGGGCTGGATAGCCAAACCGTTGGTCACTCATACTCTGCCCCCAAACGTCGGTTTCAATGGTGCCAAGGAGCGCAAATCTTTGCGGCTCTGGGACAATTGAAACATGTATTGTTCTATGATGAGTCCACTTACTGTTTTCCCCCACATCCAGAGGAGTTACGCTGTGAGAAGGCAAGAAGGCGTACACCCAGACTGTTGCATGCCCAGAATGAAGCATGGGGGTGGATCAGTTGATGGTTTAGGCTGTCATATCATGGCATTACCTGCCCAATACGTGAGCTAGATGGCCGCCGTCCACTGACACAAGGGACTACGAACCATTCTTGAGGACCCATGTGCATCCAATGGTTCAAACATTTATCCTGAACGGCCACGTGCCGGTATTCAGGATGACAATGCCACCATACACACAGCAAGACTGTGAAAGATTGTCTGGATGAACATGAAAGTGAGTTGAACATTCTCCCAATGGCCTGCAAGTCACAGATCTAAATATTATTGAGCCAACTTTGGGGTGTTTTGGAGGAGCGAGTCAGGAAACGTTTTCCTCCACCAGTATCACGTAGTGACCTGGCCACTATCCTGCAAGAAGAATGGCTTAAAATATATATATATATGTATCAGAATCTTATTTACAAAAAAAAATGTACCAGACAGCATTTAAAACACAGCTGTGTAAATGAATCACACGTGTATTATTTAGCTCAGTAGAATATTCTATAGTGAAAGATCTAATAGGTAAGAACAGGAACAGGTCAAATATTTAAGAGGGTGATAATCTGAGAGGAGAAACTGCTCTTGTGGTGACCAGTCCTGGTCTGTAGACTTCAGTTTCTTCTGCCAGACAGACTGAATTAATGGGTTTCTAATAAAAATGCTCTAAAAGTTTGGTATTTAATGTAATTTGTTAAATAATAATAAAAGGAACACATGCAGTGTATTGTAAGGTGAAAAAAATCGGCTTTACAAGAAAAGCATAAGATGTAGAAAGATATGTGGCAACACAGCTGAACATCATCAGCTAATACAGTTAATATGCTGCTTCAACATGAGTTAACCTCTTAAGCCCAAAGGGGTTTTGCAAAGTTTGAGCTCAAAATAACATCAGCAAATCTAAGAGAATTTTTCTGAGAATTTACATACTCTATCTAAATAATCATTATGTTGATAATTATGTTTTTCAAATGGGAGCGATAATTCTGGCCTTCCTTTGCTGCTGGTTGAGTAAAACCTGGGTGGATTACGACAAAATGTATTTTTTGGAATCTGTGAGCTCTTTGCTTACAGCAGACATGCTGGTTGTGTGTGTAGAAGCCGTGTGGTGAACAGCTGAGACCAAGTTTTGCAGTTGCGTCATTTTGTGGAGTTTATTTTCTGATTGCCTGATAGTTTTAACTTTTTTTGGCATTTGTAGAAATGGTTTATATCAGATTTTAGCCAAGATTCTACTATTTCTGTGGATACCACATATGCCACTTATGATTAACTAATGCAACTTGCAGTTGAGAAAGTAGAAGAAAACTAAAGTTAAATTCTGCCCCCAGTACTGTGGGTTAGGCTTAAAAAGGCTACTAAAAGTTTCTGACAACACAACACATAAAACACAAAGCTTCATCATTTGCATTTTAAGATAAATCAGCACTGTTTGCTACAGTGCTAGGCTAATGTTACCATGTTTTCTTTCTGTTTGGAATACTTATTTCAGTGTGTAAACAGTACAAAAAAAAAAACAACTTGAGTGGTGCAATTCTAAAACTGCGGTGCATAACCATAGCCACAGAGTGTTTTCTTTTTTACAACTGGGATCAGCTGATTTGCATCATAAACGCCTGTTATGATTTGTGGGTGTTTTTGGGTTTTGTTGGTCTTATTTCACAGTTGAAGTTTTGAATCATGTTTCTGTTTATTTTTCTGGTCATGTTTTAGTCTTGTTCATATTTTGTCAAGTTTGTTTTTTGGATCTGGTTATGCTTTAGTTTCATGTTTTTCTAATTATATTTCTATTAGTTTGCATCCTTGGATTTTCGTTCTGCTCAAGCCATGTTTTGTCCTGTCAATTAACTTTATCCGGTTCACCTGCTCCAAGCTAATCTGTCTCCTTGCTCCACCTGGTTCACACTCCATATATACACACCTGTTCAGTTATTCATCGCGGAAACATTTTTCAGTTCATGCTCATGTCTTGTGTTTTCATCATGCCAAGTCTGTCTTGCCAACCTGCCCATGTCTGTTTTTGCGGTCACCTTCTGTAGTGAGTTTTTTGTTAATTAAATCCTTTTTTTTCATTCACCGTCATGCTGCCTGCTCGTCTGCATTCTGGGGTCCTCTATTTCACAAGCCTTGACAACGCCCAAATAATACCTTAACTACAGCCCAAAATCCCAGATGAGGACAGAGAGAAGGAGAAGGTTCAAACTATGTCTTGCTTCAATCCCAATGAGAAACAGGAACAATTTTGGCAGACAAAATGCATGAATTCAAAGCAATGGACCCAGCAAGAGTATCCTAAATGCTGTATAATGTTTTCACTAAGACATGGCTGCAGGATCATATCCTGAAGTCCAAAATCTCTGCCTGGCTTTCTGACAATACAGAAATCAGAGAGAGAGGCAGGGATTAAAAAGGAGTAACAAAATCAAAGGAGGTGAATAAGCAGTGCCTGTGAACAACAGATGGTGTTATCCAGGACATGCTATTGTGAAATGTTGTCTCTGCTGCCCAGATATTAAACTGTTAGCAGTATGTTTTTGTTCATTTTATTTGCCAAGAGAGTTCATCAGTTATTTTGGCAACCACTTACAATCCACCATCGACTGTTGCCTACACTGCATGTGATCATTATTAGTACAGTTCTTGTTAAACTACAAACACAACACCCCAGTACGTTTGTGACGATATCAGATGATTTTAATCACGCTTCACTCTCTGCTACACATTTTTCATGTTCCAAAGTTTGTCAGCTGCTGTACCAGAGAAAACAAAACATTCCATTTGGTTTATGGAAATGTCAGGGATGAATACACCTCCAAAAAAGAGGCCCCTCTCAAATCTCCGATTCATCAGTAAGAATATTGAAAACGCTGTGCTTCAACAGTTAAATACCTTTTTCACAATGACCATTTTGACATCTTTCAGTCAAAGCAGTCAGAGAGGTTTCCAGGCTCACCACAGTACCAAGACCGCCCCTGTCAAGGTGTTCAATGAGATCTGCATAAATGCAGACTGTGGAAGAACCACAGTGCTCTTATTATTGGACCTCAGAGCAGTATTTGATTATTTTGTTCTTGCTGCTCTGCTTTGGGAGGTCTCATTGCTTGTTCTCGTCACATCATCTAGGCAGAACTTTTTTCTCGCCAACTGTCTGACAGCTGGTTCTTTGATTGGTGATTGGTCAATATTTGGATGGGGGTGGTTGGAAAAACAGGCATGTCATTCCCCTTTTTTTCTGAAGTGCAAATCTGTACCGTAAAACAAATAACTTTACCATAATGGATAGTTTTGAGAATTGGCTGGCCGAGGGGGTGAGAAATATCAAAATTTGTATGATACCTTTTCTATAAAGACACAAAATGGCAACACTCAACCACTGGGTACAGAGGAGCCGGAGGGGATGGAGATACCTTAATGATAAATTTGCAAAGACTAAACGTAGGTTGAACATGAATTAGAGTCATTATGAGCCTCTCTTTACATTGTTTCATTAATGGCAATATACCTGAATAGGCAAGTGTGAAGTTGAAATGAAGCATAAATGCACCATCTCCGACAAAGATGTGCAGGGTCATAATGGCTGTATCAGGAAGATGTGCTGATGGTGGCAAAGGAAGTTTCCCAATTCTTGAGCACAGACCCAGAGGAGCTAGGTTCAAACACTCCACCAATGCTCTGTTTCCCATAGGCTCCAATGTCAACCATCGTGAACCTATATCGTGCATCAAACACAGCCATCAATACAATAGAGTGCTGACCTTTGTAATAAAAATAGTAACTTCCTGCTCTTGGCGGAGCTTTGATTTTCATATGTTTTCCATCAATAGCTCAAACCCAATTCGGGGAGTGCCACATTCTCCAAAGGTCCCGGGCAATGTCAACCATCTGGTCTGGTGATAGAAAAGCCACAAAGTCATCCTTCAAAGCCAGCCAGATTGCCTTGGTAACCTCGGAAACAACTGACCACACCGTTGGTAATCCTATTTTTTAGCTAGTGGCCACGCTGTTCTGGGAGCTACCTAATTTTAAAATTTTAATTGTGACCGCTAATCTCTCCTGGACGGAGATCAGCATGCTGTGTGTGCGTGCATGCTGGATGTATGGTGTGAGCCAATGAACAAGGTGGTCAAAACAACTGGCCAACATTCTGAAATGTCTTTCAGTTGTCCATCTCATCTCGCATCTGACGAACTAAGGCACTGTATTTGCCCTGTTCGGCTCTGGTTGTATTGAGCGGTCGAACATGCCACTTTCGTTAACTTGTTTTCCCCATTTCTTCAGTTTTACTAGGCTACAACAATTCAAATTCAAAAATACTTTATTAATCCTAAAAGGAAATTAAAAGTTTTTGTAACTCATACAGGTTTCTTCAAGGAGCCATTTTAGATGCTGATGGCTGTGGGCAGGAAGGATCTCCTGTAGTGGTCTGTCTTACAGCAGATCTGAAGAAGCCTCTGAATAAACACTGTTGTTGTACAGTCGCATGAAGAGGATGCTCGGGGTTCTCAATAATGTTGTTTGTTTTATGATGAATCCATCTTTGCAAAATGATCTCCAGAGGTTCAAGAGGAGTCCCCAGAACACAGCCAGCCTTCTTTATTAGCTGGCTCTGATACTGCTAGCCCAGCAGATGATGGCAGAAGAGATCACACTCTCCACAACAGATTTATAGAAGATATGCAGCATCTTGCTGGAAACACCGAAGGTCCTAAGCTTCTTCAAGAAGAACAGTCGGCACTGTCCCTTGTTGTAGACAGCTTCAATTAAAACTACCAAGCAAACTGAAGGAATAAAGAAAACAAATGAACTAAATACAAATGAAGGAACAAGGGAATCAATAAAACTGGTTAAAAACCATGACGAATTAAAATGATGCAATATTACCATTCAGTGTCATCTATGTTTGAGAACCAAGGTTTATTTTAGGGACCCTGAAAATTAGATTAAATTAGTCTTAGAACTAATAATAATTTGTATATCTCCAAACAGCCAAACACAGTGTAAAATCAGAAGAGTAGATAAAACTTTATTTTAATAAAATAATATTTTACAGAATGATTTGCTGAATAAAAAAACAACCTTCTGGATAATTAACTCTCAATGGTGCTCAATTATCTGCCCTTATTCAGTAGAATAATATTTAAGGAAATATTATCTGGATTGGTAATCAGTAACTGGATGAGTGATTCTTAATTGGGTTTAATTAGCTATCATTTGGAGTAATGGACTACTAAAATGGCAACGAGAAACGTCTATAAACTCATAGGATAGCAACGAGCCGGCTGAAAACATCTGACTTTTACTGGCACTAGCATCAGCCGTTTGCGTTTGTAGCTAACAAAAGAAAGCTTAGCTTGTTCGCCACTTGTACCATAAAATACCATTAATAAAGATTTTGAAAGGCATTAGAGCGTTTACAGCGTGTTATGGCTGATCTGTATTTTAAACCAACCTTTACATAAAGTTTGTTTTAACCTTTAAACACAACGCAGAGCAAATAACTAGCCTCAAAGCTATAGGTTTGTTCACATTAGCTGAAAAGATAGCCTGCTAGCATTTAATTTTTTTAACTTTCTCACTCACTCGCAAAACATGAAATGAAAGGTATTTATATTGTTTAATTCTAAACTAACTTTCTCTGCCCAAACACCACCTCTTATGTGAACCATTCTGAAGCAGGAAGTCCGACAGGCGTTGGTTTTGGGAAGCGAAGCTGGTCCAGCCTGTTCCAGCCACATGTTGGTCAAACATAGGAACATTACGGCTACTCTCAGTATCAGTGGGGTCGAGCTGCATCAGCGTGCAGCACTGCAGTTTGAAAAAAAAAAGGAGAAAAAAAAGAAACTTGGTGGTGGCAGCATCATGTTTGGAGGATGTGTTTTTCAACAAGGACAGCTTAGATTTGATGAGAACATTGATTGAGCTACATACGGGGTCATACTGGAGACAAAAACCCTTTGGAAGCTGCAAAAGACTTAAAGTTGGAGGTTCACATTCTAGCAGGACAGCGACCCGAAACATACAGCCAGAGCCACAATACACAGCTGTATAGTGGAAATCACAACCTGGGCTCAGAAACCTTTGAAAACAACTGGGAATGGAATGCTGCAATACTGCGAAAGCATGTTTTGTTAAAATTACAGGTGCAAGTCTTTTTAAGGGCTTTTATCAGCTTTTTACATCTAGAGACTGAATGTTTTCCAAATGGTAATTTGCAAATGTGAATTAAACAAAGGATATGATTGTAGATTTCAAGAAAAACAGGAATAAACAGGAAGGAAACATGCAAGATGCAAACACTGCCTAGGTCTCCTTCACCATTGGTTCTGTTCTGGTGACTCCTCTAGAACCTATGGAGATCACTGTGCAAAGAATTATTCTTTATAAAATGAAAAATATTGGAGATAACCCTGAACATGAGAATGTCATAGGATAACAGAGCATATTAAGTCAGAGGCTTCTTCAGACAGGAGATATTTCCTGCCCACTGCCATCAGCATCAACTCTTTGAAGAAAATTGTATAATAGGGGTTACACCAACATGTAATTACCCTTTGAGATTAATAAAGCATTTTTGAATTAGAATTTAGAGAGCAAAATGTACCGAATAAAAAATGTTTTCTTTCTTCAGAAATTTGACATTCAAAACTTCTTTTTGAATGTTGGGAAAAATGAATGAGCTACTCGAAAAACTGTGTGTACCTGAGCCAGCAGGTGGAGTAAGTAACATGACACGACATACATGAGGCCACAGCTTTCTTTCACTGGTAATGTCATTGTAAGGAGTGAAAAAGTCTTGGAATCTGGCCTGTCTCACCAGAGAGAGTCCCTCTTTGAAGAAATTAACCCCTCAGACTGCCAACAGGGGCTTGGGGTGTGGAAGACTTACCCCAGTTTGGAAGTCAAATTTCTGTTTTCACCTTATGTTCCATTTCATTGTGGTTATGTTAGATTAAAGTTGGCCATCTGTTCAGGCCTTAAATCCTTGTCTGGAAAGTTTTAATTTACATTTTAATTACATATATGTCTTTTAATAATATTAAGTTGGTGTCACTGAATGTAAATGGGTAAAACTATCCTGTCAAAAGAAGCAAGGTTTTGAGTAAGCTTAGAACACGGCCTACTAGTGTTTTTTTTACAGGTGACCCACCTACCCCCACAGGAACATGAAAACTAACTACCCCAAGCGACTTGCAGCTGTAATTGCAGCAAAGGGTGGCGCTACAAAGTATTAATGCAAGGGGGCCGAATAATATTACACGCCCCACTTTTCAGATTTTTATTTGTTAAACAAGTTTGACCCATCCAATAAATTTCATTCCACTTCACGATTGTGTCCCACTTGTTGTTGATTCTTCACGAAAAATTAGAATTTTATAAATTATGTTCGTACTCGTACTCGTCGTCTTCCGCTTATCCGGGACCGGGTCGCGGGGGGCAGCAGACTCAGCAGAGACACCCAGAGGTCCCTCTCCCCAGACACCTCCTCCAGCTCCTCCGGGGGGAGCCCAAGGCGTTCCCAGGCCAGCTGAGAGACATAGTCCCTCCAGCGTGTCCTGGGCCGTCCCCTGGGCCTCCTCCCGGTGGGACGTGCCTGGAACACCTCCCGAGGAAGGCGTCCAGGGGGCATCTGGTATAGATTCCCGAGCCACCTCAACTGGCTCCTCTCGATGTGGAGGAGCAGCGGCTCTACTTCGAGCTCCTCCTGAATGGCTGAGTTCCTCACCCTATCTCTAAGGGAGTTCCCAGGCCACCCTACGGAGGAAGCTCATTTCAGCCGCTTGTATCCAAGATCTCGTTCTTTCGGTCATGACCCAAAGTTCATGGCCATAGGTGAGGGTAGGAACGTAGACTGACCGGTAAATCGAGAGCTTCGCTTTTCCGCTCAGCTCTCTCTTCACCACAACGGACCGGCACAGCGCCCCCAATACTGCGGCAGCCGCAACGATCTATCTGTCGATCTCCCGCTCCATTCTTGCCTCACTCGTGAACAAGACCCCGAGATACTTAAACTCCTCCACTTGAGGCAGGAACTCCTGAAGAGGACAAGCCACCATTTTCTGGTCGACAACCATGGCCTCGGACTTGGAGGAACTGATCCTCATCCCAGCCGCTTCACACTCGACTGTGAACCGCCCCAGCGCATGCTGTAGGTCTTGGCTAGAGGGGGCCAGCAGGACCAGGTCATCTGCAAAAAGAAGAGATGAAATCCTCTGGTCCCCAAACCAGACCCCCGGCCCTTGGCTGCACCTAGAAATCCTGTCCATAAAAGTTATGAACAGGACCGGTGACAAAGGACAGCCCTGCCGGAGTCCAACATGCACCGGGAACAGGTCCGACTTAGTGCCGGCAATGCGGACCAAACTCCTGCTCCGCTCGTACAGGGACCGGATGGCCCCTAATAAAGGGCCCCTGACTCCATATTCCTGGAGCACCCCCCACAGGGCATCACGAGGGACACAGTCGAATGCTTTCTCCAGGTCCACAAAACACATGTTGGGCAAACTCCCATGAACCCATGAGTACCCTGTAGAGGGTATAGAGCTGGTCCAGTGTTCCACGGCCGGGACGAAAACCAAACTGCTCCTCCTGAAGCCGAGGTTCGACTATCGGCCGGACTCTCCTCTCCAATACCCTGGCATAGGCCTTACCAAGGAGGCTGAGGAGTGTGATCCCCCTGTAGTTGGAACACACCCTCCGGTCATCCTTCTTATGAAGGGGGACCACCACCCCAGTCTGCCAGTCCAGAGGCACTGTCCCCGACCGCCACGCAATGTTGAAGAAGCGTCTCAACCATGACAGCCCCACAACATCCAGAGATTGGAGGTACTCAGGGCAGATCTCATCCACCCCTGAAGCCCTGCCACCGCGGAGCTTTTTAACCACCACGGTGACTTCACCCTGGGTGATGAAAGAGTCCAACCCCGAGTCCCCAGCCTCTGTTTCCACCAGGGAATGCTTGATGGCAGGATTGAGGAGATCCTCGAAGTACTCCTTCCACCGCCCGATAATGTCCCCAGTTGAGGTCAGCAGCCTCCCACCCCCACTGTAAACAGTGTTGGCAAAGCACTGCTTCCCCCTCCTGAGGCGGCGGACGGTTTGCCAGAATCTCTTCGAGCCCAACCGGTAGTCCTTCTCCATGGCCTCAACGAACTCCTCCCAGGCCCGATTTTTTGCCTCTGCCACCGCCTGGGCCGCGGCGCGCTTGGCCTCACGGTACCCGTCAGCCGCCTCAGCAGTCCCACAAGCCAACCACAGCCGATAGGCCTCCTTCTTCAGCTTGACAGCGTCCCTTACTGCCGGTGTCCACCACCGGGTTCGGGGATTGCCACCGCAACAGGCACCCCAGACCTTACGGCCGTAGCTATGGGCAGCAGCATCGACAACAGATGCGGAGAACATGGTCCACTTGGACTCTATGTCTCCAACATCCCCTGGAATCTGGTCAAAGCTCTCCCGGAGGTGGGAGTTGAATACATCCCTGGCCAAGGGCTCCGCCAGACGTTCCAAGCAGACCCTCACTATGCGCTTGGGCCTGCCAAGTCTGTCCGGTTTTCTCCTCCTCCAGCGGATCCAACTCACCACCAGGTGGTGATCAGTGGACAGCTCAGCCCCTCTCTTCACCCGAGTGCCCAAAACATGCGGCTGAAGGTCTGATGATACGACAACAAAGTCGATCATTGACCTCCTGCCTAGGGTGTCGTGGTGACAAGTGCACCGATGGACACCCTTATGTTTGAACATCTTTATGTTTGAAGCCTGAAATGTGGCAAGAGGTTGAAAAGTTCAAGGGGGCCGGATACTTTCGCAAGGCACTGTATATGATATGAACAGTGAATCAAAGATGGTTAAAAACCACGACCAATAGAGTGACGCAACAATACTATTTAATGCTATTTATGTTTGAGAACCAATGATTATCTTGAAGAATCTGGAAATAAGGTTAAGTTAGTCTTAGAACTAACCTGGGCAATAATTGTATACCTTCAAACCACCAATCACACTGCAAGATCAGATAAAACATCGTTTTGATAAAATAATGTTTCAAAGAATGATTTGCTAAATAAACCAACCTTTTAGTTGACTAATTTTCAATGGTGATTAATTAGCTTTTAGCCTTTATTTAGTACAAAAGTTTTTAAGGAAGTATTACTTTGAATGAAACTAACAACCTCCTGGATATTATTTTCCTATATTGGAGACTGACAACCTTTCTGGATAAATTATCCTTAACTTGGTGACGACAAAGCCTACTGGCTCATAAGATGATGACGAGCCACGTGTTACCTTAGCCATTAGCAGTTGGAGCTAACAGGAAACCTATAGCTTACTACCACTCCTTTAAAACCAAACATCTCCAAATTATAAAATACCATCAATAAATGATCGAAATGCATTAGCGTTGAAGGCATGTTATGGCCGATCTTTTGTTTAAAAGCCACCCTTTAAATAAAGTTTGTCTTTACTTTAAAAACACCACACAGAACAGATCATTAGCTGAGCAGCAAGTCTGCTAGCACTTAGCAGAGGTTTCTCAAAACAAACAGAAAACCACACATTATGAAACGAACATTATTTACCTCTTACGTGAATGAACCGTGCTGAGGATAAAGTTTCCGGGCGACGAGTTGAGGGAAGCGAAGCTCTCTGGTCATTTGCATATGGACTGAACTACACAACAAAGGCACGTTCAGCTCCTTCAGTGGCAGAGGTGTGGCGGGGTAGCTCTCGCTACCTGGAGGTTCACGCAGGAAGACGCGCAAAGCTGCAGTCCTGATACTTTGTTTTCTGGCCGTGGGGGACAATCCGCTTTTTGATCAGTATTGAAGAAATGTATAATGTCATAGCCAGTAAGATTGTGGTTGCAGATGTTTCAGACCATAGCATGATTAGTCTGGAAATTAACCTTGACAACAGGAAAATAAACACAACATGGAGACTTAATCTGAGTATTTTAAATAGGAAAGACAATATAAAACAAATTAAAGAAGAAATCAAACTATACATGGAAGAAAATGATACAGCCCAACAATACTTTAAGACACACAGTTTTGAGAGGAAAATTAATTACTCTTACAAAAACGTGTTAGAATGACCATATATAGTAATAAAATACAAAAACTCAAATGCCTTGAGGAAGAACACAAGCAATCTGAAAATCAGCTGATCTTAAAACAAATAGAAGAAATCAAAAAATAAATTAATGATTTCCTTGGGGAAGTAATTGAGAAGAAAGCAAGATACAAAACAAATTCTGTACGAATCAGGCCCAAAAGATATTAAGATCTTGGCAAGGCGGCTACTTGAACAACAAGAATCAACGATAATAAGTAAAATTAGAGACGTGGGCGGCAACCAGGTATTAAATCGAGAATGAGTTGGAAAAATACTATACAAAATTGTATTCTCAACTCTTAGACGGGGATGAGGAAACAATCAGACAGTTTCCTAATGCACTTGATCTACTTACCATTGGGGAGGCCCAAAATAAGCTAATGATGTCACAAATTACAGATAAAGAAAGAGAAGCTGCAATAGGTAAATAAAAAACAAACAAATCACTGGGCAGTGACGGATTTCAATTCGAGTTCTATAAAGTTTTTATAGAGGAACTCAAACCTTTGCTTCGGACATGTTTTAACTGGAAGCTTAAACAAGGAATGGCCCCACCATCGTTGAGGGAACCAATCATCACACTTTTCCCTAAAGAAGGCAGAGATAAGGAACAATGTAAAAAAAAACTACAGACCTATATCATTATTAAATGTTCATTAGAAAATAAATACCTCAGTTATCTGTAAAAGATTTAAGACCTTTATATCGGATTTGACTGGTGTAGATCAAACTGACATGATTGGCGGAAGTTTTCTGACCCACATGCAGAAACCCAGTCAGAGACAGTTGGAAAAGTTTTCAAAACAAGGTTTATGAAGAATGACAGAAAAATTACTCAATCTGGAAACGGGAATCAGGTCTTCTGTGAGAGAAGGCTTTGGTTAGTTCAGGTGGTCAGCACGGAATTGTTTGAGATCTTGAGTTGAGTCGGTTGGAGCTTACGGTTTGTCGGCGTGGTTTCTTGTTGTGGCTTGAGGGGAGTGGTCCGTGTGGTGAGTTTGATGGTGACAAGGTCGGAGTCCAGGATCCGTAGAGAGAGCGTCCAGGCAGGTTCAGAGCTTGAGAGAGAGGTAAGGCTACTTGGCAGTAGTTTGTACAGTGTAGGGTAACAGGGTGGTTCAGCAAACTTGGATCTGTGGAGCAAACAGGCTGAAAACACGAACAAGAACTTCAGGGCACAAAACAGATCAGCAGACTAGGGCTCAGAGGCTTGAGTTTACCACACAGTTGTGGACCATCAGGTGAAGAGTAGTTGTCTTACAGCTCCTTATAAACGCTCCATCACAAAAGCCAGCAGGTGCACTGCATCAGCTGGCCGCCAAGCCCACCAGTTGATCTCCTCCAGAGCAGCAGAGTTCTCACCACACAACTCACTCACATACACATACACCAATATGACACAAACAGGTTTAATTAGAGGACAAACGCAAGATAATATAAGGAGAGCACTCCATATTATCGAAAATGTTTAAAACACAGGAATTAAGACAGTGTTAATTAGTTTGAACCAAGAAAAAGATAGTGTAAGCTGGTTGTTCTTGTATGAAGTATTAAAACGACTTGGATTTAAACATAACTTGATTCAGTGTATTAAAACACTGGATTATAAACCTACAGCCAGAATCACGATAAATGGCAGCTTATCAAACAGAATACAGCTTGAAGGAGGAAACAAGCAGGGCTGTGGGTTATCTCGTTTGTTATTTTCCCTATATGCTGAGTCCCCTGCACAGGCAGTAAGGCAAAGTCCACATCTACAGGGTGTTACACTTGCACAAGAAGAGCATTGTCACGGTGTGGTTTTGAGGTGGACTGAAGCGCAGGCAAGAGCTTGGCAGCAGCATTTTCATCACGAACTTAAGCTTTATTCACAAGTCATGAACAAGCAAAACATAGCAGAACTCACAGTAGGTGCAAGGCATGAACACAATCGAAACTTCTGCGTTGTACTGCAGGAACGTAGCAAACACTGAGCAAAATCAGGCAATGTGATCAGAGGAACCAGCAAAGGAAAAAGAAACAAAACCAACTAATATACTGAGGGAGAACAAAGGCAGGTAATCAAAGGAACTAAGAACAGGTGAGACAAGGAGGCAGGAAGGCAGAGGGAGCAGGTGAACCTAATAGAACTAAATGAGGAAAAGGACTAATGAAAAGCTAGTGAGCAGACCCTAAAAGAAACTACAAACCAATACTGAAAGAACAAACTGTGAATGAGGCAGAGTAAGCGAGGACAAGAATAAAAGTAAACAATAACAAAAGCTAACCTATAAAGAGGGACTGAAGAATTAAGATAAAGAGAACCAGACTGGGAGGACTAGGAAACAAAGACCAAATACAGTATAACTGAAGAGTAACAGAAAAATAAACTAATAAGAAGAAGAGTGCAAGGGGGAAGAACAAATACCTAACCACAAATAAAAACACAGAGATACCAGATGGAGAACTAATCTAAAGAACCCAAGGAAAACAGAGCACAATCATAATAATAATGGCAACAATGACAACAAAGAGAAAACCATACTAAGTCATAAGAAAAACAACAGTAACTAAAGGAGCTATGAACGAGGGGGGAAGAAACACAACCAAACACTCAAAATAACACAAAGCCACCACAGAGTCCAAAAGGTGACAGATCCTGACAAGCATTGTATAGGACTTTTTGCTGATGATATTATTGTCTTTCTCCAAAACCCAGAATCCTGTCTCAAAATTCAAATGGACCTATTTCAAGCATATGAACACTATTCAATTACAAAATAAATATATCTAAAACACAAATCTTATCATTCAATTATTTGCCCTCTCAGAAAATTCGAGCCAAATATAAACTGAAGTGGAATGCATTATCTCTTAAATACTTACAGGGGTTGGACAATGAAACTGAAACACCTGGTTTTAGACCACAATAATTTATTAGTATGGTGTAGGGCCTCCTTTTGCGGCCAATAAAGCGTCAATTCGTCTTGGGAATGACATATACAAGTCCTGCACAGTGGTCAGAGGGATTTTAAGCCATTCTTCTTGCAGCATAGTGGCCAGTTCACTACGTGATACTGGTGGAGGAAAACGTTTCCTGACTCGCTCCTCCAAAACACCCCAAAGTGGCTCAATAATATTTAGATCTGGTGACTGTGCAGGCCATGGGAGATGTTCAACTTCACTTTCATGTTCATCAAACCAATCTTTCACCAGTCTTGCTGTGTGCATTGGTGCATTGTCATCCTGATACACGGCACCGACTTCAGGATACAATGTTTGAACCATTGGATGTACATGGTCCTCAAGAATGGTTCGGTAGTCCTTGGCAGTGACGCGCCCATCTAGCACAAGTATTGGGCCAAGGAAATGCCATGATATGGCAGCCCAAACCATCACTGATCCACCCCCATGCTTCACTCTGGGCATGCAACAGTCTGGGGGGTACGCTTGTTTGGGGCTTCTCCACACCGTAACTCTCCCGGATGGGGGGAAACAGTAAAGGTGGACTCATCAGAGAACAATACATGTTTCACATTGTCCACAGCCCAAGATTTGCGCTCCTTGCACCATTGAAACCAACGTTTGGCAATGGCATGAGTGACCAAAGGTTTGGCTATAGCAGCCCGGCCGTGCATATTGACCCTGTGGAGCTCCCGACGGACAGCTCTGGTGGAAACAGGAAAGTTGAGGTGCACATTTAATTCTGCCGTGATTTGGAGAGCCGTGGTTTTATGTTTTTTGGATACAATCTGGGTTAGCACCCGAACATCCCTTTCAGACAGCTTCCTCTTGCGTCCACAGTTAATCCTGTTGGAGGTGGTTCGTGCTTCTTGGTGGTATGCTGATGTTACCCTGGATACCGTGGCTCTTGATACATCACAAAGACTTGCTGTCTTGGTCACATATGCGCCAGCAAGACGTGCACCAACAATTTGTCCTCTTTTGAACTCTGGTATGTCACCCATAATGTTGTGTGCATTTCAATATTTTGAGCAAAACTGTGCTCTTACCCTACTAATTGCACCTTCACACTCTGCTCTTACTGGTGCAATGTGCAATCAATGAAGACTGGCTACCAGGCTGGTCCAATTTAGCCATGAAACCTCCCACACTAAAATGACAGGTGTTTCAGTTTCATTGTCCAACCCCTGTAGGTGTGATCTTGACCAGGTACTTATTTACAATGTTTGATATTAATTACAGCAAAATTGAAGGTGATATAAAAAGGGATTTAGATGGGTCTACCTTGCCAACAGATTTTAGTTCCTGAATACAAATGATAAAAATGAACGTTCTTACCAGACTGTTTATTTATTTATTCCAGTCCCTTCCCTTTCCTGTTCCTCAAAGGAAATTTAAAACGTGGGATAAAATAATCTTAACATTTATATGGAATGGAAAAACGGCATGAATAAAGTACACAACTTCTAGCTCCCAAAAAACAGAGGGATGGCCCTGCCCAATTTGAAAGAGTACTTCCTTGCAGCTCAATTAAGACCTCTTGCTTGCTGGTGTAGGCCGGATTATGAATCTTGCTGGAAAGAAATCGAAAAAGAAGTACCTTACAAGATCCTAATTTTTGCATTTGATAAACAACTGACAACATAATTGAAGGACAAATGAATCAAATTGTGAAATTCACAATGGAAACATGGTACTCTGTAATAGAAAAATATAATTTATAAGAAAAGTGTCATCGTTTGTTTTAAGGCCGACTTGAGAGAACCTATCCACAATGGCCAAAATGGCGGTCATACCATGGGATGTTGGCAGGCCTGTGACAAAATCCACCGCGATGTGGGACCAAGGTCGATGGGAAATGCCCAGCGGTTGCAGAAGACCCGCAGCTGGTCGGTTAGATGTCTTGTTCTGGGCACAGACCGGGCAGGTGGAAACGTACCCTCTGACGTCACGGTGCAGAGTGGGCCACCAGAAGCGCCTAGTGACCGCAGCTATTGTCCGACTGATCCTGGGATGCACGGTGAACCTTTTGGAGTGAAACCAGGCAATCAGCCGGGGCCGCACTGCAGTGGGGACGAACATGCGGTTAGGCGGTCCAGTGCCGGGGCCCGAGTCGGCAAGGAGGGCTGGCCGCACGCAGTCCTCAATCTCCTAGGTCATGGCACCGACAGTACAGCTGGCGGGGAGGGTGGGTGCGGCCTTATTCTCGGAGTCATCTGAGGTGAACTGGCGGGATAAGGCGTCAGGTTTAATGTTCTTGGTTCCAGGTCTGAAAGAGATTAGCAGATTAAATCGGGAAAAGAATAGTGACCAGCGTGACTGACGGGGACTTAAACGTTTGGCAGACTGGAGGTAAGACAGATTCTTATGGTCAGTCCAAACCAGCACGGGGTGCTCTGAACCCTCTAACCAGTGCCACCACTCCTCCAGGGTGAGCTTGATGGCGAGCAGCTCCCTGTCACCAACATCATAATTCCTCTCAGCTGCCGCCAAACGACGGGAGAAGAAAGCGCAGGGGTGGAGTTTGCCATCCAGGTTTTGACGCTGAGAGAGCACTGCTCCCACTCCTGTGTCCGAAGCATCCACCTCCAGTGTGAATTGTTTCTCTGGACCAGGATTCAAGTCTCAGATCTGACCAATTTAGATGGGGGTTATGTGTTTGAAGCCATTGGAAACCCAGAACCAATGAGGCCTGGGAGATGGGGCAAACAAACAGAGCGATGCGCTCCCTATGGTTTCCAGATAGGACCAGCTCAAGCGGTTCAGTCTTATGCGTAATACTGTGGAGCGTCTGGCCATCTAAGGCCGTAACCTGGCGCGGCATAGTTAAGGTCTCAGTTCTAATGTGCATTTGTCTGACTAAACCATGGTCGATCAGGTCCAACCTGCACCCCAAATCTAATAAAGCAGTCAGGGGAATGGTGTGACGGTTAATAACTAGAGTGGCTGGCAGCATGAATCGGGAGGGCAAACTAGGTTCTCGGTCCGCCGGGCGCCCCATCACAGCCGGCGGACCCGCCCTTTTGGCCGTACCGGACATGCAGAAATCAGTTGCTCTGGGGAGCCACAATAGAAACACTGGCTGGCCTCCCTGCGGCGTTGCCGCTCATCATCGGAAAGCCTAGCCCTACCTAACTGGATGGGTTCGGGCTCGGGCTGGCTTGGTGTATGCACCGGCTGAGCCAAAAACGGAGGAGGAGAGGCGAGATGCACTCTAGCAGTGGTCCGCTCCGTACGAGCCCGCCTCCTCTCCCTCATCCTGGTATCCAAGCGTACGGCCAGGGAGATATACTCTAAATCATCAGGCTTGTCTAGAAGAGTGAGCTCATCTTTTAAAGCCTCGTCAAGGGTCTGAAAGAAGGTTGATTTTAGGGCCCTGGAATTCCACCCAGACGCTACTGCCAGCGTACGAAAATGTATTGTGAACTCAGTTAGGGGGCGGTTATGCTGTCTCAGCGCTCGTAAACGACAAGCCGCGCTAGAACGGTCCATTTCTATGTCAAAAGTTAGTCTGAAATATTAATGAACTCATCATAGGTGCAGCCAAAGTGGTTATGATTAGTAAACTTTGCCTCTGCCCACCGCAATACTCTGCCGGTCAGTAAACCTAACACAAAGGAGATTTTAACGTTGTCGTGGGGGAACGACTGTGGGGACCGATTAAACATCAGTGAGCACTGTAATAGAAACCCCCGGCAATTTCCAACCTCCCCGGAAAATTTCTCCGGACTGGGGGAAGCTACATCGCGGTTATGTGGTAACTGCTGGGTCACCGGAGGAGCCACAGCACCCTCCGGGGGCGAGGAGGGCAAAACTCCCACAGAGTGCTGCATTAAGGCTGTGATCTGCTCAAGATGCTGACTGAAATGTCGCTGCTGGTTGAGGAGGGAGCGGAGGGTCGAACCGTGAGCCTGTATTAGCTGTCTGTGTTCCGACACGGTTCTCTGGAGCGCCTCTGCTGGGTCCAGCTGGCCTGAGTGTTCTGTCATCGTTTATTTTAAGGCTGACTTGACCCACATGCAGCGAGAACACTCAGAGAAGCGTGGATTCAATGATTTATTTTTACACAACCTCAGAGAAAACCAGTCAGCGAGTGGAGGGGCCGGTAGACGGGCTGAAAAGGAAATGGCAGAAGGTGAGTGGTGGCCAAGGTAAGAAAACACTACAACGGACTTAGCTCACAGTTCAGGTAGAGATGGATCCGCCGGGGGGAGAGAGATGCGAGTCTGGGGATGTACTGCTGCACCGGTAGGCAACGGGGTCAGATGGTCCAGAGGGTCTTGTGGGAGAACGAGCAGGTTGCACACGATCAGACTGGAGGGTACACAAGAGCGGCTGCCAGGCAAAAAGTGATCCAAGTAAATCCAGATTCTGTTGCAGGTGGTTCCAAGAAGATCTCCAGCGTGGAGCTCAGTTTACAGGCCTTGGAATCAAGGAAACAGATCAGGCAATTAGTCAGAGAACTACTGTTCAGGATTACAAAGTAACGGCCAGGTGATCACTACCGCAGTGGTCAAAACACTCAGGCGCAGAAGTGCTGGCGAGCCGCCCTCATATAGTCCTCCAGCTGATGAGGCAACGATGTGCACCTGTCAGGAACTCAGGACTCAGCTCCTGCGCCCCTTAGTGGCGCAGTAAGAAGGTTAAGCAGCAGACAGGATGAAGAACAGACTCTGACAAAAAGGCTCTCTTACTGAAATGGTTCAGGTACGATACTAAGTTCAAACCAGGACAAATTGACCAAGCATTTAAACAATGGGAAATAGGAGGAATCACTGCAATTTTTACTCTTTTGAAAAATGGACAATTATTGAATTTTCAAGAATCAGAAATCCAAGTATAATTTAAGGTACAGTAAATAATGTTACATATTGATGTTCCCTCTGTTTTTTTTTTTGTTTCTTACAAAGAAATGATATACAGGCTAGAAGGGTGACAATGACAATGGCAACACTTGCACACCTCTAGCCATGTTTTTCTTTTTTAGACTGATTTTAGGTAAAACAAGCTGTAACCAGAAAGTGTTAACAATGGTTTTGTACTCATAAAAAAAATTATAAAGTTAAAAAAAAAACAAGAGAGATTTTTAACAAAACAAATTAAACCACAATTTTAACTTTTTACAACTCTCTGGGGGAGTGCAGTGAGGAAGGAATGCTGTATCTAAAACAGAAACAGGAAACAGAACTGACGGTTAAAATAACAGATGAGGAATGGCACCAAATGTGTGAAATACAGCAAATCACAACAAATTCATTATCATAGAGGGAATTTTGCTGTAAGAACTTTTTCAAAGCACCTAAAATCTAATGCAAACAGACTTCCACATTACAAGAATGTTAGAGAACGTGTGGAAAATTAGACGCCAATCATTCGCATATTTTTGGGGGCTGCACAATAATAAATGGATATTGGGAACAAGTTGGACTAACATTGACCAAAAAATTTGAGCTAAACACCTGCCTAGTGGTGTATCTGGGCAATATAAAAGATGTGGTAAGGAAAGAACATATGTTTCTGGCAAAGGTAATTGTGGCCACAAGTAAAAATGCAATAACAAAACGATGGCTGAAGCCAAACATCAGGATTGTGGAGGGAGTCTCAATAGTGGAAAAAATAACAAATAGTCTTAGATTGAAAGGATTTAAGTATGACAAACAGTGAGAAAAATGGATCTCATTCCAAAGTGGCACACATTATACTGTAAATACAGTTAAATCCATGATAAAGGTATGTATGTAAAATATTGTTATAAGAATCATCCAGACTGTTGTCTTTTCTGTTTTTTTTTCTTCTGTTTGTTGTGTTTTGCAAAAATCACTTAAAATTACAGTAAAAAAAAGAAAACTTCTTGGAATCTAAACAAAGAAAACCCGAATCTAATCAACAAGATACTGTGTAGTAAGTTACAATCAGTTGTTTTGCAAGGTGTTTACAAGAAATTAGGCTTTAACTGTTAAAAACTTTAAATCCTTTCAGCTTAACTAATGTAGCTGGAGAATGTATTTCTATTAAGATTTTTTTCATTTCTGATGTAGGTCTGAAGAATATTATACTGAAGCAGATTTGTGATCAAGATGCAACAACAGCATTTCCACCTAAATCTTTTTTTTCATCTGTGGAAACCAATCCGAACAGTCCAGAAGACAGCGACTCTAAAATGATCCCAGAAAAAGAAAACCTAAAGGTAATATTGCTGTAATATGCATTATTATGGTGGACTGACATAAAAAGCATTCAGTTACCTCACCGTTTATGAATATGTATGGTATGATCACGCCCTGTGATGTAAAAATATATAATTAATTGACAACCCCTTCACTCTTATTGAAGAGTCTGCTATGATGTTAAAAACCAGTCAGAACATGGATGTTCTTTGCAGGATCCTTGCAAGATCTTCAGGGGGGCTTTTAAAAACACATTAGGTTCCCCATTATGAATGAGTGAGTGGTTTAGGCTGTGGAAGCCATGTGGTGTTGGATTTTATCATGGTTTCATTTAATTAGGGTCTTGCTTGTAGTGGCGGGCTCCATGGTGCCATGATGTAGCGCAGTGATTCTCAGCAGGGGGTACAAGTACCCCTGATGGTACATGAGCACATTGCAGGGGGTACCTGGAAACATTTAGGGCCTGATCTTCAAAAGATTTCCGTGTACAAAACCGCATGCAAACCTGTTTAGGTCAGCAAAGCTGATCTACAAAATGGTAATCCGATTACGTGTGCAAAATCAGCGGAACTGCAGGCACAGACTTTTAGTGTGTACTATGCAAAACATAAGATAATGACCCAAACCCGCAAATTCATGGGAGGAGGGTATGCAAATGTCATCTCTTACCTCCCGCAATGTGATTTTCAAAGCCTGACGCGGTTTGCGGCCGCAATATTTGGGTGTGGATTTAGCACGTTTGAAATGCAGGTGCTAACTGGGACGCAAAAATGTCTGCTGTCACTTTGGCCAGAAGGAGGCATAGATAGAATGAGAGATGACAGGGAGAGAGAATCTTCTGTACATGTGACAACAGATTTGGGTTGTCAAAAATAAAAATATTAAAAATAGACGATAATAGAGGATTCTATGTAGGATGATCTAAGCTCTGATTTGGAGCCAATCACAAACAGAAACCATGATATTTCTCCTATGGTAAAACTCCTTGCAACACTTTATTCAACATCATTCCAGCGTAACATCGCTTTCAGTGATCATCTGCTGAACACACACAAACCTGATCATGGCAAAATGTGCACATAACTGATCAAGCGCGCACAGCCTGTAATCACACATCATGCAAAAGACCCACAGTGCTTTGATGTTGATAATACAATTAATAGGAAAGAACTAAAGACATTATAAGTCCGATTAAATCCTTCATTTGAAAACTGGATTCTAAAATCACTTCTTAGCAGGTGAAAAATCACCAATTTTAAGGCAACATTATTGACAGTAGCGTTATGTCATTGTACAGCAATCGGAGCTGGATCAGTTTGATTACGTTCTTTGAATGTGAATATATGCCAGGGGAGGGTTTTATTTATGCTGTAAAAAATTATTTTGTGTCACCAAAAAACAATTTAAACAATCAAACACATGCAAAACAAACAAAAAGAATTTAGTAAAATCGTTGGAAAATAGCTCGATTTAACTTTTTTGCAGGACAGTTATGCGACGCTATGTTTTCAAATTAACAAAGCTACAACATACAGATTGCCAACTCCTACAAAAATGTATTTTTTTTGTTGTTAATATTACGATCAGGCTTAAATATTGTGGCTGATAAACTCCAAACTCTTCAAACAAATACTCTCAAAAAAACAACTGAATCCTGTGAGTCTCTGAAAAGAATTAAAAGATCAAGGGAGACAAATTACCAGACATATTTGTCTTTTATATTGTTAATATACTGTAGATTGGCCAATTTGTTGTGAGTTACGTCGAGCAAGATAAGAGAAATAATCTCGTCAGGGCAGATGACAAGCCTGCTGTTAGTAGCACAACAAAAGTTAATTAACTGTAACAGTCCAGAAAAACAAGGTCATTTATAATGATGCAGCGTAACAACCCTGCATATTTCTAGCAACACAGCAGAGGATCTGTTTACTTTTCCTCTTGTTCCAGCCAGTAGCACACGCAGGTTCCCCATTTAAATAGGGCGGTCTGCACCTGTTACCCATTGCACGCGCAATCTTTGAAGATCACAAGCATCACGCCCACTTATTGCACGTGCAATTTATTTACAGTACATGCAAATTAGCATGCGCTATTTGGGATCTTTGAAAATCAGGCCCTTAATATTTTATTTCCAAGATGACAGGTAAATATCAGTTAGTAGGAATAATTCTTGGATGTGTATGTGATGCTTTATTAGGAGCCAGGTGCAAAATACACCATGGTTTTATCAACCAAAAGCGCAAAAAAGGCACAATGCAACAACTACAGGTGGGAAAGACAAGAGCAGGGGTGTCATTGATGTTCACCTGCACGGCGCTCCGCTGCCGGAGAAATAGAGAGAGAGAGGGAGAGAGAGATGGCCAAACTGGACAAAAGCTGGACAAAAACACACTCCTCATACAATCCAGTCAGCAGACAGAGAGCGGACTGAAAAACATGGCACTAAAACCTAGAAAGGATGCAAGGATTTGCGGTTTTTAAATCGTCGAATTTCGTTTGGTAAGTCCAGGTTAATACAGTGATTACTGAACGGTTATTGTTGGCTAAACAGCTAGGTAATTGTTTTTGCTTGCTAATTAAATCCTGTAGATTTGAAAAGGAATTTTAATAATTGGTCAAAATGTTAGTGGTTAACCTCAGAAACAAACCAAATTTGCTTTTAAATCAGGTGATTAATGCAGGTTTGCTGTGGTTTGCTTTGCAATCTGATAACTTGATGATGACTTACATGATGACTTTACTACTGCATTTTTCTTTATTCAAATTGAATTATTTCCTCCTCCCCTGATTATTATGTGTTGTGTGTCCAGTCCAGTCTGTGCTATGAGCCTGATCTAAAACACAGTCCATGCATCCAAAACCATAACCATAACCATGTCTTATAACATCAACTTTATCAGAAAGTTCACTTTCATTCAGTTCAATAAATGATTTAATTTAATGATTTGATATTAAATTAGGTCAAATTGTAAAAGCAGGTTTGTAGAGTCAAGATAGAAATGACTCTTTTGGATCAGTCTGCTCGTTGTTTTCTACATTTATTGCCTGTTTTGTTTGTTTCAGGTAACATTTATAGTGAAAATGCAATGTCAGCACAGGGTTTTTGAAATGTTTTTGAAATTGAATGAATTAATGACTGAATTTCGTTTTGAAGATGTGAGAGTATTAACAATATGTGATTGCAACAGAAAGCAGAGTATTTTTACATAAATTTGAATGAAGTGGATTAAAGTAAAACTTATTTGTTCCCACTCTTTCTTTATATATTAATATTTACCCTATCCTGTCCACGCATAAGCATAGAGATACGTTTGGATTTATATTACATACAATATACAATAATAATGATACAAGATATTTAATAATACAATAAATAAAAATCAAACTTTTGCATATAGACAAATGTTCAGTTCCTCTTGCTGGTTGTTCTGGAAAACAAATACCCTTTAAAATGTTATCCATATATTACAGAAAATAATAATTATTACTCTGTGATAAAATTACTAATTTAGTCAAATTACTTTTTACAGACTGAAAATTTAGAGTTTAGGACTTTGGACCTTTGTGTCTTGACGTTTGACTCAACTTGGACTTGAATGTCTCAGGATTTGAATTGAGACTTGAGTGGAAAGACTTCAGACTCAAGACTTTTGGACGCCTAGCAAGAAACAGCTGTTCTCATAATGGTCAGGCCTGCTGGGTTCGGAAATCACAATGGATGTGATTAAAGTTCTGCAAAGAAAACTAGTTAAATAGCATCTTCTCGTGTAGCTAATAACCAGATGAATATAAGTAATACCATGATTATTCAACATAAAGTGATGACTTTTTCAGGTATGACAGTGCTTTGGATTCTCCAAGAACAGAACTGTTTGCATCATGCAGTTTTGTGTAAAAAATGCCATCTGCTGAAAATCAATGGAAATTCTGATGGAAGAACAGAAAAATAGAAAAAAGAGACCTCCTGCACTGATATTTTATTAAAACCAAAAAAAAAACTGCAACCACTTAACACAGACATGACTGTGGATTGTGTTATTTTTTCTTCAAGACAACTAATGACATCATATTGTTCTGTGTGAAAAGTGCACTACAGAGTAGTTGTGTAAACCTCAAAGCTAATACGTTTGTTAACACAAAACAGTTTAAGATAAAAGATATACATCCTTCTATGTGTATTGCCTACTGCCCTCTTTGCTCAAGTAATCAGCTCCTGAAGCAAAACGTTGGGATCAGCTACTTCCAGGTCAAGAGAAACTGCAACTTATTTGAGCTTTTTGTGTTTGAATTTAGAAGACGTCTGACACAGATATTTACATCAAATCTTTTCAAAAAAGCGCGTTGCAATCAGACTAGGGGTAGAACAATATTTTTTTAGTCTCTGAATTGTCTTTCACTCATGCAAGTGCAATTCAGTTATCTGTCTGTCTGTCTGTGTATATACATGATCTCAGGGCAAAATCAGGACGAACTTTTTTTTGGTTTCTGTTTGTACATTCACTTTCACAAAATCAGCCTCTGCCATAGTCAGACAAGCATGTATATAAGCACCATATACAGTTGGTGACAGTCTGACAGGATTGGACAGAAAACCATAGTTCTTAGAGAATAGACAGATGCTCAAAGTCAATGTGAATACCTACATTTTGACTTAAAAATTATTAACGAACTATGAACGTTGTAGGATGTAACAAACTACTATAAAAGTCTTTTATAAGGATAAGTGAACTAAAATGGCCAGTATAGAGATAAGGTTGCCAATTAATAGTGAATAGTTAATTATCTTGTTTTTTGGGTTACATTTCTTAGGTTTGTTTGTTAAGCTTTATTTTGAAGGTCTTCGGCGGAAGTTTGATCACATCTTTTCTCTGGTTGTCAACTCCATTATGAATGATTGTCCTTCCCATTTAGCTTCCAGGTCAGATTGGGAACAAGGTATGAATTGGTTTTATTTTTAATTGCTGTTCAAACAAATTTGTAGGACATGTTGATTTGTGTAAACTAGTAAACTAGTCATTAGGACACCTATGGTCACCAGCCTTGTTCTTATTTCTTTGTCTTGCTTTTATGCTGTTTTGTGAAGACACAGAATCACATTAAAGGAACTTTATAAAACATTGGTATTCTTTACCTTAATTTCTGACTGGAGATAGCAACATGGGAGTAATTTGTTTGCAAACTTTTAGCATTTATATAATAACAGCCAGAGGTAGAGTGGGGTCATGTCCTTGGGCTGCAGAATAGCTGAAAAGTAGAATGACTGAAATTAAGGTACAAGTACAGATTTAGTATCTCAAGTGTGTGAAGGCCTATAGCCTTCTCACAACAGAGTTGGGAACACATTGTACAGTTTGTTTTTTTTTTTTTTTGCTCGTTTTTAACACCCCCAATTTCTTGTCAGGCAAAGTTTGCATCAGTGTGCAGTAGCTGTAGTCAGTCAGCAGGGTGAGTCCTCTCACACCAACAGATCTGTTGGTGTGAGAGGAGGTGAAGTCTGGAGTCTGCAAGTATGTTCATTTTTTTGAGTCAAAAATGGATGCAGTCGCATCGTGCAAACTGATCAGACAATGAAAAAGAAACATCAGGCTTTTTTTTTTAAACATTAGTTGTAACTATAGTTACATTATAAACAAAAATGCAAAACAACAGTTGGCATTTTACAAAGAGCTAACTAGTAAAATCACCAAGTGATGAAAAAAGCAAGCAACTGAAAACACAAGAGAGAGACACTTGGATAAATAAAATTAAAAAGTAAATAATACATTTAAATAAACCAACCAATTTAAATGTTAAAGTGTTTGTGATAGCATCACTTTCATTTTACTGGGGCGTGGTACAGAGATATAATCTGTCAAAATTCTGAGAATTACTTCTATTACATCTACTAGTGTTTTTGTTCCTAGAAATGTTGCCCTGGCAGGTTTGATGTGTTCAGTTGGTGTTAGTTGGTTTGATATATCCTGTAGTCTGTGATCCTTCAGCAGGTCCAGTTAAGTGTGTGATCCTCAGTATTTTAGTCAGAAATCAAAAATCTCCTGAAAGCGTTTTCTCAATCTGTGACCACTTTGAAAGTTGCATAGTGTGTCCCCGCTTATACGTAAACTGGCTGAGTTAACAAATTCATCCTCTGATTGTGCTTTTGTAGGAAGGTGTGTGCAGTCAATAGTTTAGATGCTTAGATGTTGACTTGTTGAATTCTATTAAATGGGATTTTCATAAACCTGGCTGACTTAATGGATGACTCTATCTAATAAAGCTACTAGGGCTTGGCTTAGGCTTGACTGGCACAGTCATCATCAGCCTGTCATCATGTATATTTGTATCTACATGTATATGCAATTGGCATTGTAAATCCAGTACAGAAATTAAGCAGATAGCACACGCCAAAGAGAGCATATTGCTCACACTGAGGGACTTGAAAGGCCTGTTTGTACTATTGCTGCTATTGCAGACATAAGGGCCTGTGATGAAGCAGATAACAATGGTAAATAATATGGATGATAAAGAACACGTGAATCACGCCCTGAATGTTTTGTTTCTGTGCTCATCCATTTCCCTATAGCAATGGCTTCCAGTAGAACTAGTATCCCCACAAGCTCCACAGCCCACTGAGTCACTGTGGCCTTATGAGAACCATGTTGATCCTGAGTTGACGGTGGAGACCTCAAGCAGGGAGCCAGATCTATCATTTATCTCTCATGGTGACAAGGGGAAGTGGAGCCCAGAGCAGAACTTTGATGTTCACCTGCAGAGTCCCACTGACTGGCCAGGTGAGGTGGAAAGCACCCAAACACCTTTTAGCCCTCCTCCTCCAACTCTGGCTGCATCACGCATATCAGGTAAATAGCAAAATCATAACTCACTAACATGTTCCCCTAAGGTAAAATCTTAGAACTAAAAACCCTCACAAAATCTGAAGAGATGAGGTTGAACAATCTTGTGACAGATATATCAGAGTCTCAGAATCAGAATCAGCTTTATTGCCAGGTTTGTACAGACAAACAAGGAATATGACTCTGATACACTCAGGGAAGATTTAAAAAAAAAAAAAAAAAAAAAATATATATATATATATATAATATATATATATAATATATTATATATATATAATATATATATATATATATATATATCTTTGTCGAGATGGACGAAGATAGGACAGACTGAATTATGGGAGTGTAGAAGATGACCAGCAGCTCCTGTGCAAGGTTGTTCCCAATCATGACACTGTAGAACACTAAATTAAACACCCTTAATACCAGAAACGTACACTATTCAGAACTGGAAAGCATCAAAAATGGTACTTCACTAAGACAGGACGTGGTTCCGTGGTTACCTTTTCTCACCTTTAAAACAGAATAATGAACTCAGCATATATGGCAAGACAAGGAACAGTGTGCCAGCAGCTTTAACGTTCATGATAGTGGAATTAGAAAAGAAGTACTGACAGAAGAAAGCCTTATATGGCAGCATGACATAGGTTTGTAGAGTTGCATCTGAATAACTAGCAGGAAGAATTCTACAAAAATGTCCTTTGGACATCATTTGGATGAGACTATTGGTCATAGGGGCGTTTTGATGTAGCGCAGTGAGGGGCGTTTTTAGGGCCTTGAAATCTTGGGGGCTTTAGTACAGACCCTTTCTTCCTCCTATTCCTTCTTTTAGAAATACTGTTTACAATCTGTATTTTTCCAATTCCCCACTATCTCTAACATGCAGTGCAGCACTAAAAAATTGAGCCCACACCCACCTGCTGATTGGGCCCCAACCCAGTCTAACTATATGTGAATCATGTTGAGACTGGACAATCAGCTCCCAAATTGGCAGTTTGAGAACTATTGAGGCCCAGAGCTTAAAAGGCCGCGCTTATACGCCTATGCAATCTGGGGTTACAGTACAGAACCAACATTCGATTTAGTAGAAAGTCATTTTCATTCACACTGCCAAGACCCCCTGAGGGCAAAGGCAAAAAGTCTTTCTCTCAGAGGTATGGACTTGATTTATGCCACTTGGAACTGAGTCAGACTCGAGTCACACATTTACTGACTTTAGATTTAACTTGATAAAATAACAAGACTTACATCTTGACATGGACTTTCGCATTATGGACTTGTGACTTCACTTAACTTGAGTCCTGTGACTTGAAAATGCTTGAAATTTTATACCAACAGAATATTGGATACAATGGAACAGTGCCTGGGGGGCAAACCAGCCCGCTTCCCCCCCTGGGTATTTACTGATATTTCCTCCTCCTGTTGCTGCAACATGAAGGCGCAATCCCATAATTTTTAGCCAGTTTTCTATCGAAGTTGAAAACAGAAAACAACAAAAGAGAAGGCTCACCTTGACATATCCAAACACGTTTTGCCATCGTGGACAGAGAGCTCAAATTCTGTCTTATTCATCTACAAAATATTTGTGTTTGGCTAGATAAGATCTAATTAAGATAAACACACTACCCCAGAGGTTTGTGAGTCAGTAATTGCTGGAATGTTAAATGTTTGACAAAGAATAGAAAAAAATGCTTTATGAGCAGTGATTGTAGTTGAGGAAAGGAGGTTTATTTGGATGAACATAGATATTTCACATGTTTATTTGCAAACTAGGTACCAACAGTCAGCTCATCTGACTATTCACTTTGCTGGCTGGATGTTCTCTCAAGTTAGAGCACAAATATTTGCATTACAGGAGTCTGTGATTTCAACATTATCTTAGTGACTTCAGTAGGTTTAAAACTCTAACCTGCCACATTTTTGATCAGTGCATGAAATGCTGATGATGATCAACCAAGACGGTGTTCTTCTTCTTCATCTTTTAGGTAAGGGGTGCAGCCAGCCTCTTGAACCTGGTCCATGTCGGCAGTACACAGTCAGGTGGTACTACGACCCAGAGGCCAATGCCTGTGCCCAGTTTTGGTATGGAGGTTGTCAGGGCAACGCAAACAACTTTGAGAATGAAGTCAAGTGCAGGAATACATGTATCTACACGTAACAGACTGTTTGGGTGGAATTTTGGATTAATGTCAAGCAGATTCCATCAGGAAGAGTAACAGTAACAAGAAAGGAGAGCGCCTAAAGTAGCACCTGTCATGGTTACTCTCTGACTGCGGTGGAGAATATGTTTCTGTCTATCAAAATCTATTCTCACAGAGGTTTCCTGGTTGGTTTCTGTGTTATCAGTCTTCAGTCTAGTGGTAATTACATAATAAAAGTTTGTAAAATATGTCAACCAAAGGAAACCAACATATTGCATCAAAGCTTTATAGGAAGAAACATACAAACAGAAACAATAAGGTAAAGGAGGAGCTGAAAAACTCCTTAAAATTCAGGACAAAAAAATCATTATAGGGCTATTCATTATTTCAATATATAATTTCTTAAAACTTTTGAAAGGAGTTTTTATAAAATTTGTGGAAAAGGATATCTGCTCCAATAATACCGAAGTGTATGTTTCATTTTGGGCTGAGAAAAATATGACCACATCCTTGACAAACCCTTTAGAGATAAAGCAGAAATGAAATAAGTCAATCATGTCAGTAACATGAGCCATTTTGGTACAACTGAGCGGCAATAAATTATAAAATAAGGTCATGCTGTCGCATTAATACATGGACAGTTTGGACAAAGACATACAGTATCTCCCAGAAAGGGAAACCTTTTCAAATTTGACCGTTAGTGCCACAAAATGTATTGTATTTTGTTAGCATTTTATTTAATAAACTAACACAAAGTAGCACATTATTAAGAGGTCTTGATTGCAGTTTGCAACAGGACATAAAGGGAACACAACAAAAAGTTATTTTATGAGCAAAACTGAATGAAAATGCTACGTGTGGCAGAAAACTAAATGTAAGTTTGAACTGTGCAGTTATGGACTGTCTCAGCCAAAATCTTTCATTGTGAAAGTAAATCTCTGGTATTTCATTGTTTAATGTGACACACTCCCTGACTACCGTTTCAGCACCAAAGACAACATACAACAAATATCAAAAAGTGTCAGAAATCTTCTGGGCAAGTTGTACAGCTACTTCAACAGACATCTGATTACTGTCCTCTTTTGCCCAGCCATGAGCTTCTCCTTTGCTTCTGTTTCACCTTTCTCTTGTCAGCATCCAACTCTAATAATGAGCACAGTGACAACCTGTAAATTGCTGGCCATATATTGATGGACTGACATGTTTATGATGAGCAGAGGTACATAGATAAGATTTAATTAGTATAAACATGTTACCCAACTGGCCCACATCCAACATTCAACAAGTGATGCAGCCTGCCATCGTCTATTGTGCAGTGTCACATGAGTTACTTAGATATCAAGCTTCCACATTTTGGTATGTTAAAGTCCTCTATGATTTTTGAAATTGCACAGAGGCTGCCAGGCATACAACTGCACATAATCTTAAAGACACCATCCCCACAGTCAGAAGTGATGGTGGCAGCATCATGCTGTGGGGAGACATTTTAGCAGTAGGGTCAGTGAAGCTGGTCAGAGTTGATGGGAAGATGGATAAGGTTAAATTAAAGTCAATCCTGAAAGAAAACCTGTTGGAGGCGGCAGAAGACTTGAGACCACGGTGGAGGTTGTCCTTCCAGCAGGACAAAAAACCCTAAACATACAGCAAGAGATACATGGGATGGCTTAGATCAAAGCTGATTCATGTAGGTAAGGCTAGTCAAAGTCCAGTTCTAAATCTGACCGGGAATTCGGGACGGCACCAATCTGACTGAGCATGAGCCTTTTTGGAAAAATGGAGCTAAAACGTATGGTCAGCACATGTGCAAACCTAGTAGTCTCAAAGGACTTGCAGATGTAACTGCAATGAAAGGATTGACTGGGTGCTAAATGCAACATGTACACCTCATCTGTAACATTTTGCCTTTTACTTCACAATTATGCACTACTTTGTGTTGGTCATTTAACTAAAATCCCCATAAAATATTTGCGGTTGTAGTTTGATAAAATGTAAAAATGCTCTGGTGGTATGAATACTTTTGCAAGTCACTATATGTATACTGGATGCTGTATAGTTGCTGGGCGTGAGAAAGCTTGCATCCATGTAAAAAGAAATTCCTAAATAAATGACCAATTTATGTCATGTATTAATCTACTGAAAACTGCAAAAAGTCAGAAACAAAATCAGATTCAAGAAACTTTTACTTGCCAAAAAAATGGCGTTCATGTACATGGTACTTTATGTGAATAAAACATTTTATATTTTATTTTAGGGGATTACATTGTGGAAAATAGTCTACAGTGTTTGTAGCTGTTTTTATAAAAGTAATGACTAGTTGACCAGTTTTTTAAACTCTTTGCAAAATGTTTGCATCATATTTTAGCCATTCCTGAGCTGCAGTTTTTCTTCATTCGGTAGCATCCACTCTGTTGAATGATGCCTGAATAAAAAAGAAACACTTCATAGTATATTGTCCTTTATGCCTAGCATTGTGCCGTTATCTAAAGGAATAGCTTATAAATGAGCAAAATAAACCTTTTCTATATAGAAATAAAATGTTGTTTAGACTTCATACTTTCCCATTTCAGTAATTAGAACATTTGGCATTGACATTCTTTATCTATAGTGGGTGGTCCAAAGTCATTTGTAGCAGAGGTTCTATATCACAGGCTTTAACAGGCTTTATAAAATTGAAAAGTTCAAGTAAACAGAAGCACGTACACATATTGAGATTGTAAAGCTTAAACCCATATTCTAAAACATCCCCTTACTTACAGTTGTTGGACTCAAAAGACCAAACTAAAAATGTAAATCCCTTTAACCAGTCAGTGAAACGCAGTTGTCAGAGCAACCTGTGCAGATGCAACCTCCTCATCCATAGCAGCTATGCCATTAACAGGCCGCAATAGCTGTGGTGTCACTGTAGGAACCCAATTCTGGGCTACAACTATATTTTTAAAACTAGAACATAATACCAGAGGTTGTGGTACATTTACATACTGTTTAGAACCAGATGTGAGAAACAGTAATTTTTATGATCATTTTACATTGTGCATTGGCATAGAATATAATGTCAACTTTTCATCAAACTTTTGACAGGTGACAGGTATGTGGTGTGTTCACATGTCAGAACACAGTGTTAGTAGGGCGAGTTGACCTTTGACCTTTAGGCTCTTCCATCAAGCTAAGTTGACAGGTGACAGGATGTGCTGACATGTCAGAAACAAACAGACGCCACCCCCTACCCAATCAGTGACTGTCAATCTTCTGATGTCATGTTTTCAGCCCTGATTGGCTGGCTTGGAACCGCAAGCAAGCAGGTACTAAAAATATTAACAGTTCCATGTAACAGTAACTTATGGGGAAGACTAAAAAACTAGTAGTCCGGGAACTAGAGCCACTTGGACTAGTGGAAAGAGTCATAAAAATCAGACATATCCATGTACCCTATGCAGCATCTACTGAGCTCTACGTTAACACATGTCTAGCTGGTTATTGCGTTTTTCACTGAATGTTTAATATAAACATAAAACCTACTTATGGAAAATGATTCATTACTGTTTTGTGAATTTGTTCCTGCAGTTGAAACTGTTTATAACCCAGCATTGTGTCCTTGTTGTCCTCGGTCTAACATCTTGAGATTCAGCTATGGTGGACAAACCAAATCAACACATGAAAATGGCACCGAAAAAGTCAGATAGTTCTAACTTTATCTTTGTCCTTATAACCATACATATAGAGAGTTTAGGTCCATTTTCGAAAAAAAATATCTACAGGTACGTTTTGTCACACCATGAATGTGGTTTTGACCTCACCACTCTGCACTCAGCAAGGAGGTGATAATTATGTCCGACTTTTAAAGACATGGCCATTAGGTAACAGCAAAAGTTAATTAAAGAGAATAAATAAGTTAATAAAAGAGTTAATGAAGTTAATAAAAGAGACAGAGGGGAGAGTAGAGAATAGGAGAGAGACTGGCTCTAAATTTTACTTTACTGGTAAGTTTGATCATAGATGCAACTCAGTGAGTGCAGCTAGGAAAGATGAGTATCTTCATCTGCTGGGATCACATTAGAGCACAAAGACATTCTGTCTCACATCACTGAGACCAGAAAGCACACTTCACCAATTTTCTTAACAAAGGCGACAGGTGTTTGCCTCTGTGCAGAGTCATGGTGCGATAGCATCTACTTCCCCTTCCCTAGGTGACCCAAAGTCAACACAAGATATAATCCAGACAATGATATGCCTGCTTTTCTGCTTCTGTATTGATTCATGACATTGATATTGCACAAACAGCAGTGGTGTGCGAGACTTATCTGTTCATTTATAAACACAACTTTCTGAGGAAGGAAAATTTGACAACTTTTCTAGTATCTTCCAAACAGTACATCTTTAATACATTCATACTTTACAAAGTTTCACTTAGTATTATTCACAGGTTAAGTTGCGATAAGTGCCTAGAACCTGGTTGTAAGTACATCTTTGGTTGTAAGCAAAATATGCTTTTATTTCATCGACGCAAAATTTGGGATTGGTTTAAAATAAGATAATTTTTTTGGTGGTTATTAGCAGGTTGGATAAAGCAAGAAATATGTCTCTCTCTGTTATAAATAATTAATCAACTAAATTAACATTTTACCTAAACTACATAACCACCTTTTCTTCCTATTATAAGAAACAACCTATAGGCATAAACAGTGTATGGTCTTATCATCCCTTATAGGATTTAGACTTGCTTTAAAAAAAAAAATGTATATCTGAAATTTTAAAATCGATAAATGTTAATCTTTACCACATTCAGAGTACTTTGGGAGTTCCTCAAGCTTTATAGGTCAAAGGTCATGTGACAAGGAATTTGTATTAGTTACTGCTCTTCTGACAGATGCTACTGACATGTCCTAACATCCTGTCCTCATATCAGGTGACAGTCTCCTCACTCTTAACGTCACGTGTTCTGACACATCAGCACATCCTACCACCTGTTTCTCAGTCTGAAACTGCAGAGAATGCCACAACTGCAAACCTACAAAGACTTGTTTGTACACCTGAACTGACAGGCCGGGCAAAAGGAGTAATAACCAGAGAACCTGCCAAGAGTCTCCTTTCTGAATTATCTGATCATTTTGCTGCAACTTACATCTCCTGTCTTACCCAGTGTCCCTGCATCCCATTTCCCCTGTGAACAACCCAGTCAGGACCAGATCTCTTTTACCATGTATTCATTGTATTCAATAAACCTTTTAAAATCTTTCCTGCCTCCTGAGAGTGTTATGCATGTGAGTCAGGCACTTAAACAAAAACCATGATGTTCTGTTTTCCACGTAGCCTGACCCAGTTAAACCCCACCCCTATAATGGCATAATGTTACAATATTTTTTTAACAGAATGTCATGATTAATAATGTTAAAAGCTTACTTCAAATCTAGGAATACTCTATCTGAAAAATATGTATTATCAGTTGAAATAATGAGTTCTTAATTAGTGCCATTGAAGTGGATCTGTTGTTTCTAAAGCCATATTGGCAGTAAATGATACTTATCCATACAACTATCTAACCATAATGTGAAGAGTTTCTCAATAATTTATGAAAACTGATATAAAAAGGAAACTGGCCTATCATAAAAAAATAAAAGCTTATCACTTGTGTTATATATAGGTATTACTTTGGCTTACCTTCAATGTACTAGGGAAGGTGCCCTATCTAAATGACAGGTTACAAATATAAGAGGTTCAACAATGTCAGTTATAAATTCTTTTTCAAAGACATATCAATACTGTTGCATTCTGTGGAACTATATCAATAATTTCTTTTTCTGAGACTTCTTGCGAGAAAATTGTCACTGGATTCTTATCTACCTTCAGTCCAGGATTCTCACCCTTATGTTCAGGGTTTAATTCATTAGTCAGGTTTGGTTCAACTTTTAATTGCGAAATATTCAGCTAAAGCTGGTCTGTGTTTAACTACTGTGTAATTGTGAAATGATTTATCTCCTTTTTTGAGTGTGTGTGCGTACTGTGTGCATGTAGTGTTTCTCTGTAAGCGTAAGTGGGGAGGTGGATTGATACACTACAGGTCATTTGTAATACATACTATCATTTTTAATTGAATTCACAGGTTAAGCTGCAGTAAGTGGCAAGGATCTAGTTGTAAGTACATCTCTGGCGTACATCTGTACACCTGAACTGACAGGTCAGGCAAAACAGCCAAGATGCCCATGGTAACTGTGGCTAAAACTGTTGCAGCACAACTACAGACTTCTCTTAAAGAGGTTGATGTTATCTGCAGGGAATATTCAAAAGACTGCTCTAAAAAAGTTAACTCAATAGGTTTCTTTTACATTTTTTTGACTGTTCTATTTCAGGATTATTTATTTTTCTAAACAGGTAAGAAGTTTGAAGTGAAGAAGAAAGAGAAAACAAACACAACTAATAAGACGGAGTCTACTTCACATTGGTATATTGGAAGCATTCCTATTTTCTTTTAAATAATCTTATTAAAAATGGATTTTTAATCTCTTCTAACAGATGCCACTGACATGTCCTCACATCCTGTCCTCACATATGGTGACGTACCTAACATCACATGTTCTGACATGTCAGCACATCCTGCCACCGGTCATCTTAGCTCAATAAAAGGGACAAAAGGTGAAAGGTCACCTGTCACCCCACCCTCCTAACATCATGTGTTCTGACACGTCAGCACATCCTGCCACCTGTCCCCCCACGTGTTCCTTATTATACAACCTCCTCAGGGTCAAAGGTCATCTGTCACCTGTCCAACCTATGATGAAAGGGGACCATTATATTTTCTATTGGTAATACATTTTCTTCTAGAGACGCCTGTCTCATCAAGGCATTATAGCATACATGTTTTATTTTCTTATGTATCCCAACACCATATTGCCTATGCTGCATTCCATTTACTCTGAAGTCAGAAATGAAAACTACTTTTAGGGAAAATCGATACAATCAGTCATGGAATAAATTACTGAGCATCGGTTGCATAAATGGTTTTCAAGTTTTAGAATAACCTATTTAATTGCTGTTTGCCACTCTCAGAACTCAGAAGTCAAACTAAATACCAAACAGGAACACATTTACAGTGTTGTTGCTCTGCTTTCAGCTAAATTCTAAATTTTCTGAGAAAGTTTGGTAAAATACCATAACTCTGTAGTAACAAGCTGATATTTCTCTTCATCTCTTAAACCGTAAGAAAAGGAGCGGGAATGCCTTCTAAATTATCTCCTACAGGTTAGGACACATCAGTTACAACATTCTTTATGAGACAAAACAATATTCAAACCCACAATTCTTCATTGATTTTAGGAGCACCCTTTTTAGAAGTAATATTTAAAATATCCCAGTTCTATACTGTATTTTACTAATATGAAGAACAACATAAAACATCAGAAAATAAAAATGCAAAAGACAGCAAAAAAAAAAAACTTACTTTTGGTCAAAGGACAAAGAAACATAAAAAATGTTGAGCCTCTGTCAATTCAAACTGTATTTGCTAATTATTACCTATGATCCAAACTAAACCAAGGACACTTGGAATCTTTATTAACCTTATGAGGTAATTTGAAAGCCTCCATTAGTATGATAGGTGTATTTTTTCTCATCAAGCAAGCACAGGTGTTGATAAGCAGTAGCGGGACTGAGGCGCTTAGATCCGTGTACAGATAGCTTTATCTACTTGACAGTTAACCCCTCCTCCCTACATTTTCTAAAAGCTGTGAAACATTGCTGTGGTTAACCATCAGTGTCAGGTGTATGAAATGGTGGTTTGGAAGCCAAATTATACATTTATTGGTGTTTCACTAAATAAAGGCGTTAACTTAGTTTCAGGTCTGAACAACACCTTAGTCACCTGTCTATTCAGCCTTTAATTAGCGAATCTATTGACATCAAACTTTGTTGGCTGCTCTTCTTCCCTCACATTCATTCATTCATGCTCACCTTGTCCTTACTCATCTTCTCTGTCCTCCCTCTGTCCCTTCTGCCTCTCCACTCATTCTACTCATTCATTTTCATGATACCTTCTTCACACTCACTGATACTGCTGGAAGACCAGTTTTCATCATACTGATGATTGTCCACATCCCCCTTCATGACCCCTTTTGTTCCCACTCATCCTTTTCGCCTCTTTTTGGTCCTTTTCCATTCCTTTCTTCTTCTCATGCTCCTTTGTTAGTTTTGTTGTCAACTTCCACGCTTTCATCAGGTCTAAATCTATATATGTAACCATATGGTCGTAGATGGTAGGTCAGATACTCCAACATGTACTGCTGAACAGCATAAATGTAGTGAAAAGATACAACTAAATCTGAGCAGCAATTTGGACCCTGGAGAGATGGAAACAGAAAAAGAGAAAGAAAACATTTAGTAAGAAAGCTGTTTCAGCATTACATTAACTAAAGACATGCAGTTAGATGTTTCAGAAAACATTTTACATACGGTGAATGAACTGCTCTGGGAGCAGAGTCTTGTTTTGGAGCATTTTCATTTTTTAGATGAAAGGTCCAGTTTATAAAAACCTCAAGAATGTGTATATTAGCTCTGGAAATTTCAGGGATTTCTAAATCCAGTGGGGAAAAATAAGTATTCAACATGTCTATATGTTCCTTAGTTAATACATTTGTAATTGACCTATTCACATAAAAATCACACAATTTGTTTGGTAACCACCCCAAATATTTGCACATATACCAAAATCAAGGGAAATAAGTCTATAAATGAAGTTGTATGGAATAAATTGGAGGGACAATATTAATAATTATTGAACAGAAAAAGCACTACTGAAAGGCCTAAAACGTAAATAAAACAGCAGAAATTGGTCAGTTTATGGAAACAATCCCCCCTTTCTCAGTGCAGCTTATCAGCTGGTTTATTCCTAACTGATGACCTATAAAAGTTTTCTCAATATCAAGGTATTACACATTGAGCGTTTCATGAGTAAAAACAAAGAGCTCTCTCAGGATGTAGAAAGCCAGCTTTGTTGTTTTGGAAAAACTAAGACATTCTCCTGAACCAGTGGTTAATTTGTGTTGCTTACCTCAATTGGAGGATAGTAGTCATAAATCATATGCCAAGGCCGAGGTCTTCGCTGTCGTCGTATAACGTAATGGTCTAGAGGATAAGGATGGAATGTTTGCCTGCCCTTCATGTCTCGGGTGTCTACTGGCTCCACTTTCATGGTCTCCATACATTTCCCCAGAGCCATGTCTTCTATTGTGGAGAAGTGAGTACATTCTCCTGTGTGAAAACCTTTTACAAATCTCCTCAGTGCTTCCTTACTCAGGACGTAACCTGCTCCTCCACTCATGTAGCCTTGACTTATGAATGGTCTAAACCTTCGACCCATGTACAATGGTTTTTCTGGGTCAAATTTGGATAAGATGTACTTCAGGTTCTCTACAACCACATATGTGTCATCATCTGCTTTCAGGAACCAGTTGGCTCCATCCAAATGGTGCTGGTGGATGTACTGGAGTGCTCTGATGGTCTTCCAGTACAGGTTTTCCCTTCCTTCACTCACATTCAGCTCCACAGTGGGGAAATCTGTCTTCACTGAACTCATGTACAGCACTTTGTGGCAATGCTTTCCCCACGTTGCCTTGACATGCTTGGTTCGTGATTCCAGGTTCTTAGGTCCGGTCATAATCCAACACAAAATCCGTGTAGAGTTAGGGGAATTTCCTGCCGAGTTGTTCCTTTTTCTTGGTTCTAGAAATTCAAATAGACATGTTTTACATACGTTCAATTTCTGAAGCAGTGCTGAGTCATACAATTTTAACAGCATAAAAAAAACATCTTAAAGGTAGAGAATAGGGCAAAATCTAAAGAGTGGATTATCATCACCTGTCTGTTGGGTAACTTGGACAGTTACTTTATGAGTTTTTAAGCCAGTGAACATATTAATGACAATTAATCAATACAATCATTGATAAACAGTATTTTAAATCTAAAGCATCACAGTTGATCAAAACTAAGTCAGAAGATTAATTTAAGCAAAGAAAAGTGAGTTGAGGCCAAAATGCTACTAGTTAAAGCATATTTTACTCAGCTTGTTTCATGTTCAGGATTCACATCCATTCAGCAAGCAGTTTCTTTTTTATGATCACTTTGAAGGGAACATTTTCTTAAAAGAATTTCTCATTTGCTACAGTGCTGTGAAAAGGCTTTTTTGCATAAAAGGATTTATCGTCTTTTTTCGTTTTTTAATATAGAGCACAGTTCATGGTTCCATTAAAAATGGCAAGTTGTTTCGGTCTGAAGCAGTAAAGTAGCCGACAACCTTACCATTCCCCTTCCACCTCCATGTTTGACTATTGCTCTGATGTTCTTTTTCTCAAATGCGTTTAGTTTTACGGCAGATGTAATGGGACACATATCTTTAAAAAAGTTTCACCTTGTTTACCTCAGTCCACAAAGGGTTTTTTACAATTTTTTTTCCAACCTTATATACTGAACATTTGTGAAAATGAACAGACAACAGTAAGTGCAGTGTGTTAAAGAAAAAGAGGGAATATTGAAGAGTAGCACTCAACGCCTCTACTGCCCCCACCCTCACAGGCGAGCCCAACCAGACAAACAAACAACCCCAAAAAAATGGAGGTCAGTTTCCTTACTCAACCTTCATGTCAAAAGTGTAATCAAGATAATCTGCATGCTGTAACAAGGGGTCCCATGTGGTGTTGAATAATTTTACAGGGCCCTTGAAGGAGAATCAAGTTCTCCAGCTTCAAATTGTAGAATACCTTGTGTATCCAGTGGATGTGTTAAGCAAAATCAACCTACGGGCCAGTTAGGTTGTATGACACCACACGCTTTAACACCTTAGGGAAGTCTGTAGTGGGTGGGACCCAAGAAATAGCAGACAGAGGGTTAGGAGTAATAGTACAACCAAAAGCCAAGCTTACTGCGACAAACATATCAGACCAGAATGACATCAGCTTTCTACAGGACCCGAACATGTGCACATGGTTGGCCGGGGATAAGTGACATCTGCAACACGCCTCACTTACAGAGGGGTACGCTTTACCTAATCTAGCATGGACCCTGTACAGAACCCTACATTGAATCAACCTATGACAAGCATATGTGGACAACAAATTAATCAGAGATAACGCAGAATCTCACTGCTGTTCAGGCAATTTATCAGGCTTTGGGTGACGGGTCAGACACCTTCATGAGGACCATACAATCGAGGCAAGTGACGTTGCCCGGTACGGCAGAGCCGGGGTCCCACCTTGGAGCCAGGCCTAGGGTCGGGACTCGTCAGAGAGCGCCTGGTGGCCGGGTTGCTCTTCACGGGACCCGGCGGGGCCAAGCCTGAATGAAAGACGCAAGGTCACCCTCCTGTGGGCCCACCACCTGCACGGGACCGTGAGGGACCGGTGCAAAGAGGACTGGGCAGCGGACGAAGGTGGAGACCTCGGCCTGATCTCCGGATGCTTAGGCTGGCTCTAGGGATGTGGAATGTCACCTCGCTTGGGGGGAAGGAGCCTGAGCTTGTGTGGGAGGTCGAGAGATATCGACTAGAAACAGTCAGGCTCACCTCCACGCTCACCGTGGGCTCTAGAACCCATCTCCTTGAGAGGGGCTGGGCTCTCTTCTACTCTGGAGTGGCCCGCAGGGAGAGGCGGTGGGCTGGGGTGGGTTTTTCATTGTTGCCCCCCAGCTCAGCTGTCTGGTGTTGGGGTTTACCCCAGTGGATGAGAGGGTTACATCCCTGCGCCTTTGAGTTGGGGACAGGTCTCTGACTGTCGTTTCGGCCTATAGGCCGAGCGGTAGTGCGGAGTACCTTCTTGGCGTCCCTGACCACCATGCAACATTGCATGGTGGTAGGGGACAGTGCCTCTGGACTGGCAGACTGGGGTGGTGGTCCCCCTTCATAAGACGGGTGACCGGAGGGTGTGTTCCAACTACAGGGGAATCACACTCCTCAGCCTCCCTGGTAAGGCCTACGCCGGGGTATTGGAGAGGAGAGTCCGGCCGATGGTCGGACTCAGCTTAAGGAGGAGCAGTGTGGTTTTCGTCCCGGCTGTGGAACACTGGACCAGCTCTACACCCTCTGCAGGTTACTCGAGGGTTCATGGGGGTTTGCCCGACTGGTCCACATGTGTTTTGTGGACCTGGAGAAGGCATTCAACTGTGTCCCTCGTGGTGCCCTGTGGGGGGTGCTCCTGGGGCACGGAGTCGGGGGCCCTTTATTAGGGGCCATCCTGTCTCTGTACAAGCGGAGCAGGAGTTTGGTCCGCATTGCCAGCACTAAGTTGGACCTTTTCCCGGTGCATGTTGGACTCCGGCAGGGCTGCCCTTTGTCACCGGTCCTGTTCATAACTTTTATGGACAGGATTTCTAGGCACAGCCAAGGGCCGGAGGGGGTCTGGTTTTGGGGACCAGTGGATTTCGTCTTTTCTTTTTGCAGATGACGTGGTCCTGCTGGACCCCTCTAGCCAAGACCTACAGCATGCGATGGGGCAGTTCGCAACTGAGTGTGAAGTGGCTGGGATGAAGATCAGCTCCTTCAAGACCGAGGCCATGGTTCTCGACCAGAAAAGGGTGGCTTGTCCTCTTCAGGTTGGAGGGGAGTTCCTGCCTCAAGTGGAGGAGTTCAAGTATCTTGGGGTCTTGTTCACGAGTGAGGGAAGAATGGAGCGGGAGATCGACCAGATCTTGTGGTAAGGAGAGAGAGCAGAGCTAAAAATCGAAGTTCTCGATTTACCGGATGGTCTACATTCCAACCCTCACCTATGGCCATGAACTTTGGGTCATGACCGAAAGAACGAAATCCCGGATACAAGCGGCTGAAATGAGCTTCCTCCGTAGGGTGGCCGGGCACTCCCTTAGAGATAGGGTGAGAAGCTCAGCCATCCGGGAGGGGCTCGGAGTAGAGGCGCTGCTCCTCCACATCGAGAGGAGCCAGTTGAGGTGGCTCGGGCATCTATGCCGGATGCCTCCTGGACGCCTTCCTCAGGAGGTGTTCCAGGCACGTTCCACCAGAAGGAGGCCCAGGACACGCTGGAGGGACTATGTCTCTTGGTTGGCCTGGGAACGCTTTGGGCTCCCCACAGAGGAGCTGGAGGAGGTGACTGGGGAGAGGGATGTCTGGGTCTCTCTACTGAGTCTGCTGCCCCCGTGACCCGGTCCTGGATGAAGCGGAAGATGACGAGTACGAGTACGACTATGATTTTCCCAATAGCAGGAAGGGGTGACGAAGTTGTTGACCACATGGAGCAATAAAGGACTGAAATACACCTCCTAGCAGTGGCATCCATGGTCAGAAGGGTATCTATCAGGGTTTCAAAGTGAGGAACCTGTTTTTTTCACATAATCCCTTATCTGAAAAAAGTGACAAAAGGTGGCGGTTTGGCAGGCCGTAGTTAGCAACAAGTTGTGCAAATGATGAAAACATTTTTTCCATGTATAGATCACCAACACATTTGATTACTTTGTTGTGCCACAACCAAAAATCTAAAACTGTCCTAAAGGGTTCAATAAAGCAATTTTTTGTAAATCGAGGTCAGAACTGAAGGACCTGAAAGGCAAAAATGTCATTCAAACTGAATCCATATCTTTTGTGATATGTAAATTAGTGGGCAGATGGGCAAATGCGAAAGTGAGAGTAGAAGTTGTGAACATAAGGCAGAGCATAAGGTGAATGAAGCAGAGTCTTGTTCTACATGTACTAAAGCACATAAGGAATCATGCTAATCTTTTAACCAGAAAGGTTTCTGTACATTCGCTGACGAGTAGTAGAGCCTAAAAACAAGGATGGAACCCCCCCCTCCCTAGGTGCTTGCAGGAATGATCTGCAGATCCTCACAGGTTTACCAGCTCAGAGAGAAGCCAAAACCAGCTTGTCTAACATATCAAAGAAGACATTTCGGGAGAACTGCCATCTTAACCAGACTGATACGGCCTACAAGGGAGATTGGTAAAGTCGACCAGTGGGCAAAAGTCCTTCTCCATCTTCTTAACAAATGGGATAAAATTGTCGATCACTTCTGGGAAGCCTGACCACTTTTCTGTGTTTTCTCCATTTGTGGATGATGACTCTCACAGTGGTTCTCTACAGTACAAAAGCGTTAGAAATAGCTTTGTAATCCTCTCTAGACTGTTAGAAGTAACTGACTTGTTTCTCATCTGGTTTTATTTCATGCAAAATGTGTAACCCTCTCTAGAAGGGTTACAAATTTTCAGCAACGTTGTTTAGCAACTTTGTTTTGTATCTGTTATTTTTATCTGTGTTGCTATCTTAGATCTTTTAACCTGCTGGATGTTGTTAGACTAGTTCTATTGAACTGGTTTGACTACAACTCTGGCAGTAAGCAGATCAGGGTGTGGCAAATAAAATATAACTAAATGTGGATTTGATTACAGTAAATTCATAAATTAACGAAGGGGGATAATTATATTTTCACAATAGTAAAAATATAACATAACATTTTAGTATTAAAAGATGTTTGATGCTATGAAACATTTACTTGGGTCTAAAAAGCAGAAACAGGAGAAATCTACAATAGTTTTTATTGTACGCAATACTTCTACAGTCATGAAACACTTCCAAGAAACTCCTGGGATCAAATCTCGGTTAGAGCGTCTTATTTTTTTCTTCTTGTTTAGTGGAGTTCATCGTGTGCATGTATAGCTAATCAATGACTCCAACTTATGTCAAATAACTGATTGGTTGTGTTGTTATGGTTAGATTGCAATGCACTGACTGGGCATTTACAGCAAATATTAAATAAATTTGAATATTATTGAAAAATGTATTATTTAAGTAACACAATTCACTGCGGAAAAACACATCATATACATTGATTACACACAAACTGATTTTTAAACCTTTATTACTGTTAATTATGATACTGCTTACAGCTAATGAGAACATGCCATTTACGATTAGAATATTACATCAGGCCAACAGAAAAACATTTTAAATACAGAAATGAAAAGTATTTTGATTACCTACCTAAAGATTGTTATTTTTTGAAGGTACTTGTAATCTGACCTCCATCCTCAAATACAAATGGTTTTTCCAGAATACAATTTTAGCCTCAGTCAAAGCCAGCTTCCAGCAATCCACTTACAGCTATCTTAGAAACCCTAATACAGTTAACAACTGTAAAACACTTGGGTTAAATTGAACTGTATGCACCCGGATTTGGATTTATGGAATTCGTTGTTTTATTTGGAGGAAAAAGGTTTGTGTCTCCCAACCTGCTTTGCTAGATATGAAGAGCAAAGGAGATTGTTGTCACACGTAGAACCTAAAAATACTTTGCTGAAAATTTCTGCTGCTCCTTTAGCTTTTACCCACAGGTTTGTTGCCTCTCCGTTCAGCCTTGTCTGCTTAATAGGTTTGGAAAAACTACTGTTTTCTCTATTTACTTCAATGTCCGCCTTCATTGTACCATAGTCTATAAGTAATGCTGCGGAAGCTTTTTTACCCTTTTCTTAACCGTGATCTTTGCACAATGAGATCATTCTAATTCTTTCTAACCTGTCTCCAAACTATGACTTTACCTAAAGGATGAAAAAGTGGAAAAGTCAGGAAGAATGAAGTAGGATAGTAGTTAAACTTGTTTTCACATTCATCAGATTTAATAGATGTGATGCTAGGAGTGAGCTTAAAATGGCTGAAAATACTGAAAATGAATCAGAAGCGACTTTAGGTTTAAAGTTGCACGCCGATGCAACAAGGTTGCTGCAGCTTTTTATGTTAAATGTGTCAAATTACATCTAGAAAACCTTTAAAAGGTTTTATCACTGTCTTACTTTCTACATTACAAAAACCTTGCTTTTTAAACATAGGTGTGAACCACTGTACTTGCTTTGCAGTAGGCTGAAAGTGAAACCCATGCACACACTAAGAAAATAATAATGTATTTTCTTCCAATATTATCAAATCAGATCAGAAGCTGTTGGACACATGTACCATAACTGTGTCTGATTTAAAGTATTGTTGAAAATTGTGACAATAGGTTTACAAACGATGAACTGAGTAAACTCATCTCCAGTTTGTTTTGGTTTCACTCATCAGACAGTTACCGAGCAAAGGAAGAATGCAGCTTTAGGCATCATTTTAATGTATAGTCAACTGTCGTCTGTGTTAGAAAAAATATTGCACTGATCTCAGTGTTTATTTAAACGTTTTAATTTTAAAAGCTTTCTTGTGCAAGCTAATCATACTCATCATGTCTGACAGTTTAACTGACAGAATGAGTCATTGCTATTGTCAAGGAAACACAAGCCGAACATAAGCAGAAACTGTGGCAGGTATTCACTTTGCATACTAGAAAGCTGCAAATAGAGAACCCTGCTCAGCTCATCTGGATCATGTTCGCCACACTGTAACAAACCGTTTATATGACATAAATTGCAAAGTTTTTAAAGTTTTTTTGATTATTTTACCTAATTTAGAATTCTCTCATTATTACTGTAAGATACTGATCAAAGTGAGGGTGGATGCATGCAATCTGTCAAGTTTGGTGGGTTTTTGCAGGACCAAAGAGCAAACAGAAGCTTGTTGGCTACACTGTAAGTTAAAGGATTTAATTTTAACAAGGAAAACTGTACAGACAGGCACTGGAAAAACAGAATGTGGGACAAGAGCAGAACAACAGGAGAACATGGAGGTTTAATGGCGGAACCAGCACTGATGTAAACCAGACATCCTAAATACAGGTGGAAATGAGAAAGGCATGGCAAGCAGGTGAGAACAATCAGGTGAGAATGAAAACTGAAACCAATGAAGGGAGAGGGAGCAGAGGCAGGAGATAAAATTAACAGGAGTTGACAGGGAGGAATACAGGGAAGAAATGCATAATAATAATACCAATAAGAATTATAATGATTACAAAATCAATACAAGAATTAACCAAGAACCTAATAAACAATGAATGAACTAAAATGGCAGCAAACTCAAACCCCTAACAACTGAGAATCATGATATAATCTGGACAATCTAGCAAAGAACTGGAACCCTTGCATATGTATGAGGTTACGGATCCATGGCCAGCTGTAGTTGAGATATACTTCTAGTAAGTAGAGAATTTAGGTAATTGAGCCTTTATGATAAAAAGGCAGCCTTTTAATTAGCTTGCTATGGAGTTGTATTTTTGAATAATGTACTCTGAGGTCCCTTCTGTACAATGTTAAAAGCTGCCTAATCAAAATCACAAGAACAACTAAGTCATAGTCGCGTGACTTTGAGGCACATCTGCCCCATGCATCTTAAATAAGTAAATGTTGATGGGCACCCGAGAGCATCTGTAAGTTAACTGGAATTATCACCTACCAGACCTGCACAACAGGTTTATCTTTTTCAAGTATATTTTCCTATAGTTTCCTTATAATGTCAGATGATTTATTGGAATGAGTAGAAGCGATTCCCCATCTTGCACAAACGTTGCACCATGTGGTTACGTTTATTTAAAAACAATCCTAACAAAAATTATAAAAACATTTAATCTGATCGACCAACAGCTATAATTGATTAAAAAAAAAGTTCAATGTCAAACTGCACCTGCTTTAGTAGAGCAAATATGATAGGGTCAAATAAAAGGCTAAACCACAGATATTTTTACTTTGCACGATAACACAAATCATTTCAAGTGTTGCACACAATGTGATAATTATTATGGTCACTCTAAACTTACATTTTATACCCACATTTATAAACACTTACCTGTGCGTGCATTATGGCCATGAAGCCTATGATTTCCATTCCTCACAGAGACGGAGACCTGCTCCAGTGGAACTACGGAGTTCAGCAGTAAGTGAAGGGTGAAAAATCCAGTCATCAACCCGATGGTGAACATCAAATCTTTAGGCCTCATTCTTCTAAATAAACCTGTCAAAAACATATTTACAGAGGGCCCACCTAAAATGACAAGTTTTCAATTATCTGATTCTTGGCCAAAGGTGAGTGGAAAAAAATTCAACAGTCCTCTTGAAGATAAAGAATTAAAACTGCATAAAAATAACTAAAGATTTTACCTAAATGAAGTGATCAATTCTAGTTTGCTCAATAAGGAGCTCACAGACAGTACTCAGACAGGTTGAACACAAGCAGGTGTTTTAACTTGTTTTAAAGAGGAAAGACCAACATCGATCTGGTGTCACTGTACTCATCCAATCAGAGGGAATAAAAAAGAATGTAGGAGGGGGTTTAGAGGCATCAGTCCTTTAGTAATGTAGACAAAACAGGTTTAGCTGCTGCTAGGTAATAAGGTGCTGTTTATCGGATGTTAAATGTCCAATGTTTGACTTGGCTTCAGCGAGGTTTTCGCCAGAACTTATCTTCTTTCTTTTTTACTCCTGTGCCTTTCAAACTTGAATAAATAAGACAGTAAATTATTTAATAGGTGCTTTTAAGCACAGATCCGCCATAAAGCAACTAGTTGCTGCACACATTACTATGTATATTAATGGTAGTTACATGTACATTAAGTATGAGTCAGAAGTATACATACAAAATTATAGCTATGTTTATACACCATGGCACAGTGCAGGTGGTTATCAATCACTGAGGAAAATATGGGTCAACATGGACAATAAAGTAAGTAAAAATGTCGAACTGATGAAAAGACAAGGCTGCCAAAAGGCTGTAAGCACAGAAAGAACTGCAGGAAATTCCAATGAATACTGATTGTGTTAGGCGGAAATCCCGAGGGGCACACTGGGTATGTGTCCCCCCTTCCATAAGGATGACCCTCTCAAAAAATCATTGTAAACACAAATATATATTTTTAAATAATAATAATATTAAATAAAAGTAAGACTCAATCGGTTTAAATTATAAATGTGAAATGTGTTTCTTATTTACTGAAAGAGTTTGACCACCCCATTCCACAAAGTGGTTTGGTGCGCATACTGTTTCCAACGGGTGGAGATACCGGCAACTTCTCTCGGCAGCACCTTGTTTCAGTGAGCAACAAGCTCACCCGATGAGGAAACTGTACCAACATGTGAAAGCCAGTTAGTCATTTATCACACCACTTATTCAACAAGCACAAGGTTGTGAAATTAAAAGTAACATTTCTCCTGCTTTGTCTACAATCTGCCACTTTCTTATCAGCTCGCTGGTTAAGCAAATAGCCAAGTTTATGATGGTTTACGATCTCAAACAAATATGTAGTATAGCAACAGTGACGGGGGACAGAGGAGGAGACAGGGTGATAGGAAGAGGAAGAGAGAAGAGGACACAGTGGAGGGAGAAGAGCGAGGACGGAAAAGAGAGGAAGGCAGGAGAAAAAAAGAGATCACTTAGGACTGAGAAGAAAAATAGATGTGGGACAAGAGGGGAGAAAATAAAAAAGACAGACTTTTCAAAGACATCCATCAGGATTTTAATGACCTCACAGTGTAAAAGAATAGGAGAACTTCAGCAAGGTACTTTGGCCAAATGTCAAGTTGGAGATGCTGATAGATGTCTACTAAAGAAGTCTGAATCCAAAAAAGTGATTTAAAGTGCCAGTGACAAGATGTTGGATAGGCATGAATATGCAGTATAGATTTATATTCTATCATTCAAATAGTTTGTTCTGTCGAAATCGAACATCAACTAAATGTAAAAATATTTCGAAGTCGAGTTCAATTTTGCGCCCTGTTGCACTTCTGCATTATTCTGCGACGCACCCCTTTTCAGGATATGAAGCGACGTAGTTTCCAGTGAGCTCTCGGTGTTTAGCAAGCTGTTTTACTTTGTAAAGTGCCTTGAGACGACATTTGTTGTGAATTGGCGCTATATAAATAAAACTGAATTGAATTTAATTGAATAAAATATATATTGATAAATGCCGAAACGTTGCGTGGCGGTCAGGTGTTCTAATTGCCACAGTGAACAAGTAAGCCGGTTTGCATTCCCTAAAGCTCTAAATCTACGAGATCAATGGGCGAAGCAAGTACTGAGAAGAAGGGACAATTTCTTCCATCTCCATCATCTGTACTTTGTAGTGATCGTGTCCAGGGGCGTTTTTAGGGTCTCAAAACATTGGGGGCTTTAGCCCAAATCCAAAATATTTAGATTTCAATAAGACAATTTATAGGTAATTAAAATAATATAGGACATATTGTACCAGTTCTCTGTCTCCGGGTTCTAGACTAAATGAAAATTATTGTAAAACAAACAAAAAAAAGTATTGCAATAATTTTACTTTTTATTTTTGTTAGCAGCTGAAGAAGGAAAAGGAAAAAACAGATTTTTTAGGCCCTAAAAAAACCTTTTTTGCTGAAGCAAAAAATGACAATTTTGAGGTTTTTAAAAAAGAATTTTAATTAAATTTTTTGCTGAAAAAAGTTTTTCTTAAACTCAAAATTTTATTTTGGGCCAGAAAAATTTGTGCTTTCTTTTGCATTACATAAATCCTTTTTTTAAACGTTCATTCTCATCAAAGTGTTCCACTCCCGGGCACATTGTCTTTATTTTATATTTCAAAAAAGGAAGTGGTATAAAGTTGATTTTCCTAAAACTTAATCAAATAGTAAAAAACCTAAAACCTTTATTTTATTATGCCAAAAGCTTTTGAAACATTTTTATTAAAAATTTTTTCCTTCTTTATGAACCTGTTTTTCTTTTATCCCATTTCTCAGCCCTTCATTCCCCCTTCTGGGAAAAATTTGGGCCTGCCAAAAATAAAAGACTTTTACAACAGTCTTTTTTTTCTGCATTTAGACATTAGTCAGTTCTTACTATTAAACACTTTTAGAGGAAAGGGGTGTTTAAGTTGTGGTGTTTAAAATATAGCATAAGGCCTCTCCTGGATCTTTCGTACTAATTTACAGTTTTTTAATAATTATAAATATGGTATTTATTCTCACCCCAGTAAAACTGTATTCTTTTTAAAATTTGTTTATTTTTTTATAATATTACAGTGTAATTCAGAAAAATAAAATAGTTAACTAATCATGGTCCCCTGTGGTAAATTGCTATGATTGTTTCTTAATTTTACTGCATCTTTAAAACCCAGAGCTTTATGTTTAGAATCAGCACAGAAGATATGAAAGAAGAGGGGGGGTTTACTTTAGCAGTTTTTCTACCACATCTTACTGGCACCAGGAGATATTTTCCGGGTTTTTTTTGAGCAACACTTTTTTCGTCTACATGTAGAACTAGACTATAAGACTGGCTGCAGCAATGAGATGCAATGTGTTGACCTGAAGGACCTTTTAATGTCTTCGTTAGATTAAATACTTTATTTTGACTGAAGTAAAGGACCACATATTTTTTACATTATGATGCAAAACCGCTGGAAGCTCACAGAGAGGGTTGCTATTTTTTTATATCACAGCCAATTCATTTAACTTTACCTTTTCTCAAGTGAAGGTTTTCCCCCCATGACATTGAAGATGCTCATAGAGTGAATCTCCACCTCATGTCTTGCTGGGGAATCAGTGATTAGCTGTAATTTACAATTAGCCCATTCCGAGCCGCATTCAGGTTTACTGCTATCTTCTCCTGGGTTTTTACCGCTCGGCGTCCACCTGTTCCTGAACACACACACCCACCAGGCTCCCCCCTCTTCGGTTGGCTCCCAGGTTGCTCTGAAATGAGGCCCGGTTCGAGGCTCTCAGTGTAACTTTTTTTAGGTAATGAAGGAGGCAGGTCCCTGGAGTGAACTGCTGTGCTGGACTTTTTCCAGAATGGAGTCCGTCTCTGGCTGTGCGCGTAGTTGCGCATTAGCGGGGCGCAAAAAAATTTTGTGTCCCCTTTTCCCTTTTAACCATTTTCCCGGTTAGGTGGGGGGGAGTGATTATATGGAACACAATTGAACAAATCTGATTGTTTTTTTAAATACAAATGTGAATTCCAATACCATTTTGTGGCTGCATCTTTTTATACTTCTAAATGTCTTCTATCAAGAAGTCCAGGGCTATTCAGAAAACATCCACAGGTCTAACTACGCGCCTGATCGTGTCACTGCAGAGTGTTTTGAGGAACGCCTGCTTTACATGAATCTTTTTGCTTCGAAGTTCGTTACAAACAGAGTTTAAAACTGTCACGTATAACAACGATATTTAAAAGAAAGCCCACAGCAGCACCAGCCTATCAAAACAGCGCAGAAAAGCTAGTGTCAAAACTCACCCAGAAAAGAGTGAGATGTATGTAAATCTTACCAAAGGTGAGTAAAGTAGTCAAAAATAGTAATCCAATAAGAGTAGCATTGCTTCGACACATTTATATTCAAGTTAAAGTAAAAATTAGCCATCAAACAAATTACTCAAATAAGATTAAAAAGGTATTCTATAAAAAGGGTACTTAAGTACTGAGTACTTCATAAAATCTGATTTGGTATTTTAAAATGATGTAAATCCACAAAAATATTAAGTTTTGTGCAAATTCTACTATGTTAAAGACAAAAACGAAATTGTTCAGAAACAAATTTACTACAAAATTAATTCAGGTAGAAGAAAAACTTTTCTAAATTTAACTTTTTTCAACATGACAGTTCTGAAACAAATGCTTACAGTAGTTAACATACATCTGTTAGAACAGTGCAAAGTACTTCCAGTGACAATATCTACTGTTTACTGTATTCACTTAACTTCTAAATGGCACAACAGACTCAACAGATACAGACACAACGGAAAATAACGTTTAAACAACAAAGGTTGTGTACAAATAAGTAATGCACTCTTAGCATAAATTGTTAGTCTCTGGTGCATTTATGTTTAAAACTAGTCCGTTCCGTATTTAGTGAAGTGACTTGCAGTAGCGAGAGTAGCCAGAAATTTTATTAAAGGACAAGTGATACTTCACAATAATATTACTCAAGTAAAAGTACAGTAAAACTACTCCTAAAAGTACTTTTTTTCTACAAAGTAACTCAAGTAGATGTGAGTAGTTACTACCAGAGGTGGGCAGTTACTAGATACATTTATTCTGTTACATTTACTTGAGTAATAATTTTAGAAGTAGTTTTACTGCAGTGTGTTTATTTGAAATACTAGAATTTGCATAGAACTATATTTTTATATTTTTTTATATTTTGTGGGATTTTCAAATTTTTAAATATGAAATCCGATGTTATGATCATTTACTCATTATGTGAGTAGCCTTTTACCAAGTGATTTTTTACTCTTACTTGAGTCATTTTTTTGGAAGCCTACATTTTAATTTTACTTAAGTAAAAATATGATGAAGTAGTGCCACTCCTATTTGAGTGCAATTTTTGGCTGTTTTATCCATCCCTGGTTTTTACCCACCTCTGCATATCAGATAGGCAAAGCAACTAGGGTGTTTAGTTACAAGCTTAAAACAACATGCATATTGTGGATATTTTTCTGTACCTTAGTCTTGTTTCTTCTATTTTTACGTGTTACACAAATATTTTGTTGTATGGATGAAATATGTTGGGGATTTTTTTACTGCTTACAGTGTTTCATATTAGGAAGACTAGGAAGACTCAGAACTGCTGACAAAAAGCCTGAAGTCACAATCACTAGTGAGTAAGAACATGACGCAGGTTTGTCTCCAAGCGACATTTTTCAAACTACAACTCTGCACGTCATAATCAAATAATCTCAGATAATATATGATTTAGGATTTTTAACAACAATAAAAAAATCAACATCACTGCCAGCAGTATGACTGTAAAGTATATATTTCCTCTGCTGAATTTGTAGAACACTCAAATCAGACAAACCCTCCCCAGCGGTTAGATTGGGAGAAGGCACAAGAAACAAATGTATTTTAGATATGTCAGCTGTTAATTTAGTAAACCAAACTGAAACATGTAATTATGGATTTGTAGTACTAGTACATGTATTACACTTATTATAGAATTGTTAAGAAAATATTTAGTGCTTGATTACAAGATATAAAGTTAGAAATAAAGACATTTTGTCCCAGGTATCCATGCTAAGGTGTCCCTAAAAGCTGTTGGCATACAGACTTATGAGCTAGTATTCTTCCAGTATCACATGCACCGGACGTTGTTTCAGGAGGAGACCTGCAAAGTAGCAACCCTGTAGCCCAGCCTTTATCAAGTGATGAACAATACGTCCCATAAGGCAGTTCAAAGTAGAGCGAAGAATCACAGGATTCTACAACATCAACTACAGAAGAAGATAAGCCGGTGTACTACTAAATTTCTTAGACTGGACTTGCTATGCTTCTACAGCACATATCTTGCAGCAGCTGTCAACAAGACAAGTTGGAGATGACCAGAAGTACACGGGGCTCGATGCTTCAGGTGCCTTCAGCTGCTGCATTAATGACGCAGTAACTAGTCGGAATAGCCAAACTTACACTGGAGATGTACCAGCAGGAAACATATTGCTGTCAACAGCAATTCTCTGCAGTGGTGTTATTATCAGTCTAGTTCTGCATGTGTTCCAACATATGAATGTTGCAGCCATCTCAGGACATTTTTCCGGCATCAGCAACTTTATCTCCTCCCAGCAGTTCTCAGAGTTTGGCATCAGACTCAGATAGTTGGCAGCTTTGCTGAACAGTGGGAACTTGTTGCTGGAGATGGTCGTTGTGATAGCCCAGGACACTTAGCGAAGTACGGTTTATATGCTATGTTTGAAGTTTATGGTAATGCCATCATCACTACACAACTAGTACAGGTAAACAACATAATTTTGATATAATTATTTCTTATGAATGGAGATTACAAAACAGCATCCAACTTTTGTTTTAAACAAATTAGAATCAGCTTGTTAAGTAGGATTTTCTAAATCTTATATGTTTTGTACACTGTAAACCCGAATAAGTAAGCAGAACTTAAAAAAGTCAGGCAATCAGTTGCCACAATTTTTTTGAGTTCATAAACTAAACAATTTGAGTATATCAATAAATATATATTTTGAGTTTATGTTAAGCGTGACTTTAAATTACAATTAAAATTACTGATTAAGCCAACTCAAAAATGTTCAGTTTCTGCTACTCAGAATATTTATTCATCTTTCTCATTGCAATAACTCAAGAGAACTTAATGATTTCAAGCATGAAAACTCAGGATATTTATGTTTCATGAACTTAATATTTATTAGTTTTTTTCAATCAATCGTTTGATTACCCATAACTCAAAAACATAGCCTGTTACAACTCAAAATCATTTACCTCCAAACTTAAAATATTTGTGGCAACTGATTGCCTTAAAAATAAGAAGTACTCTTGACTTAAAATTCAAACAAAAAAAAACATCAATTTAAAAGTA
>JAHHUM010002381.1:0-29548 GCA_036173005.1 Crenichthys baileyi | reverse complement strand
CTTTATTTGCACTTGCTGTTTTTATCCAAATGACTGTGCTGAATGTCTCTTCTTTCTTATGCTAGTCTTAATCCCAAGCAGAGTTTTATGAACTGTTCTCATTCAGTATGTTTTTATCATTTAATCTCCTAGTAGGTTACTTTTCTCCTTGGGTCCTTCTTTGACCCCCCCCCACCCCCTTTTTGTTAATCAAACGATTGAATTGATTTTTTGGGGTCCATGTGGTCAGGTTTCATATCCTTTTTCCGCTTTTTTGTTTAAAGGGGGCACACTATGCATAGCACGTTTTCCCCTGTTTTTGCGATCGCCCCTTGGGCCGCTGACCCCAAGGGGTCGGCTGCTTGAATTTTTAAAGACATTTTTTTTCCCGGTTACTGAAATCTGTTTTGGTTTTTAAAACATTTTTCCTATGTTATCCAGCTTTTGTTTCAGATTAGCAACAGCTTAATCAGCTTTGATTCCCAGAAAGTGGAAAACAGGTTCTCCCTATCAGCGAGGTTCTGCGTGTTTTTTTTGTAAAAGGGAGTGTCCTTGTGCAGAAGCTTACTCACACCGTGACTCACGCTTTCTTGTACACATTAACTCGGCCATGCACACATATGTGCCACGCAGTTGTGAAAGTTAACATCCTCCCAGGAGCCCTGTGAGCCCTAAAACTCAAAATCTGGGGCAATAATTTGCTTTTTCACGGCTTCCTTTGTCCACTTTTTACCGTTTTTCCCTGCTGGCAGAGCATGAGAAGACCACCAACTTCACTCCCCCTCTCCTTTTTTGCTTTGTACCTGTCGGCTCCTCTCTGAACCACCTTCCCCCCTCCTCCTTTTTGGCAGGGTTCCCTTCTCTGCTTGGCTCTGTGACTTTTTAACTGTTTCTTTACTCATTCATGCACTGATTAATTTTTTACGCTAGCCCCTACATTTTTAAGTTAATCTGCTCTATATCTGAATATTGACATGCCTTCCTGTAGTTACATATAGTTCTATTGTACCATGAAGGATTCATTTGCTTCTGTCAGGGAATCAAGGTATACCAAGGTTTAAAACAACATACGGTCTCAAGTCAACTTGAGATGCATGGATCAGAATTTTGTTGCTGATATCTGATCTCTTTTCTTTGTAAAACCTTGAACTGCCAATACCAATTTTTGCCACTTCAAAGCAATAACAGTGTTTACAGATTTTCAATTGTAAAAGGTCTTACACTTATGAACAGTGTGGTTACCACACTAGGGTTAGAAAAAACAGTCATTTCTATGTTTAGAACATAAATCCTGATGTAAACAATGAGATTTCTGAAAATGCTGCCGAAAGGCTTCCAGCATTTCCAACATATTCCTAGCCAGAAATGGATTACAATCTTCAAATTATAAAATGGAGCCAATTTGGCTTTATTCTATTGAACCTTCTTGTTACACACCGAAAGTCTTGTCTCTCTCTCAGCCTTAATAAATCACAGAAATGTCTTGAACATCTTGGGAAGAATTGTTTCCTACTTTTCTCCAACTGAGAAAAGATTAAAGCAGCGACACCCGTCCCCCACATGTTACTGAGAAAGAAGGCATCCACACGTTTCCCTCATTCAGTAGAAAAAACAAATTTGACTGTTAGAGAATATTTCCAGGGGCGAAAAACGCGACTTAAATAACCGGCTAATATCAGCATGTTGTACTCTGTAAACAGCAGACTGGAATGAAGATATATTTTCTGTGTAATTACCAGACTTACTTGAAAACTATTAAATTGTTTCCCTAAATGTTTTGCTTCGGTCTCTGTCAAAATCCAAATAATAAATAAATATTGGAGAAAACAAAAGATTATTAGAATTGTTTTGCTATAATAATTTTGCAGTAGGAGGAATAACTGTTCCTTTCTGGTTTTAAATGAAAGCATTAGATTGTTCTATACCTTATATTTAAACCTCCTCTGTAAACCGAGAGATTCAGTCAAACAGTGGTATTTTTAGTTAAGCCCATGCCTGGCTTCAATGTGTGCAGTTATTTCTGGTACGTTTTAGCCCCATGAAGGACCTTCCTGCTCGCTTTAAGCAGTTAATGTGGCTGTTTTGTGATGCATCCCATACAAATTGGGGAATGGTCTTCACAGTGGGCCATAGAAAGAGAATAGTAACTGGTGTGACCGATCGAGGGTCAGAGTTCACCGTGTGATGAAGTGGCACAGCCTCTATCATTCTGTCAGTCATTCTGTCACGGCGGTGGTCCCTGAATGCCACTCTGCCACTTAAACCGCCGCTCTAACTCTGGGAAACTCTCACTCTTTCCCCCTTCATGTTTTTTCACTTGCCATTTGCTCATTTTTGGCCAGCTTTTATCTCAACTTTACAAACTGACCCTTTTCAGACTATTATTTCCTCACCTCGTACTCTGGTTCTCAGAGAAAGGAATGGGAAAGAGGGAAGCATGTTAAGAGGTGTGGAATTTTTTTATCGTTCTTGGCACCAAGGTTCTTTGCCCTTTTTCTTCACACATTTTTTTTTTTGTTGCTCTCAGCCATTTCCCTTTAAGCTTCCTTCTTATACCTTCTCATCAAAAGCCACTTGAGTCTCTTTTTTTGGACTCTTCCTGGTCTTTCACCTCCATGTTTATATGTGGGTGTCCCCTATTGAGTCTTTCTGAACCACTGGAACCAGAAATCCACTGAAAATCAAGTATAATGTTTAGTAATAATGTAAGGCTTTGGTTCTGCTTCTGTATGTGTATTTGCATGTGTTATTTAGAGATTACAGATAAGATTGGGTTTTCCCATTTGGCGAAGAAAGATGAAGTTTTCAATTCCGAGTAATTTGACCCAGAGTACCTTCCCTGGAAAAAAAGCATCCAGGTTTTCCACCTCAGTTTCTGATCCGGCCCCCTTACCCTCCCCCTTTGCTGGTCAGCATTCTCCTCAGAAAATTCCTAAGTCGATCCATCTCTGTCTGCCCCCTCTCCCCCTCCTACTGCTCTTAATCTAGTTTTGTAATCTGTCTGATAAACTCAATCTGGAGAAAATGCTCAGGGAAGTCGTCAAGTGGACAGTAATCATGTCTTCTGTTGTTCCTCCCTATCCTATTCCAACTCTTTCCTGCAGTGTCAGAGGTAGGAAGGATGGATTTTATTGACTGCACCACATAACTAATCAGGCCAAAGGGTTTAAACTTCCTGCAGGCGTGCTGTCGTGTCGCCACTGCCAGAGTCTGCACGCTGTCTCCTCTGTAGTGCTGAGCTTCCGGTTAATGTGTTTTCCCGGGAAAACTGTGTATCCTGTCTACACAATAAACAATAAGATTCTCACACACCAACACACGCAACACAAAAGTCTGAATGCAGTTGATTAAACTTCCCAGGCCTTTTCATGAGAAATGTCTCAAGGGTGAGAGTATTTAGATTAACGGGTTTACTTGTTTCATGACAGGTTTGTTCAACCACAGTACATTTTCGTTTCGATTCACCTGTGATCCGTAGTCTTACCCCCATAAACCCCTCCACTTGTTTTCTTGCACCCTTGCCCTTCCTGATTCCTCTTCCTTATCTACGTACAAGACTTTCCTTCTTCCTTAACCGCTTTGCATTGATTTTCAAGAATCATGGAAGAAAAATCTGTTACAGCTGCAATTCTTTATGATTCATTTGGAATGAGGAACAGTTTGACAAAAAGAGTCAGATATCATCAGCGAAACATAACATTGTGTTTGTTTATTAGGTACGTAAGAACTATTTTGTAACTTAAGCTTCTGTCTCACATTTATTTGGTCCTGTACAAGGACAGTCACAACCTTACTACAACTGTTACTACAACTGAATGCTGCCTGTAAGATGTAAAAAAAAGTAAGACATTTTCTTAAAATTTATAAATACATCAATGAAATCATGGAAAAATATTTTTTCCCCAGTTCTTTAAATATGTCAATACTGAAAACTTGTCTGTAAATGTCTGTAACTGACAAAAGGCATGTTCTGCTTTGGCTCAATTTGCATCACTTTGTAGGTTGCATCCCAACCTACAAACTAATCTGCTAGGTACCAAATTTCATGAATTGTTGAGATTGTTGTAAAATGGTCAAATCTCAGCTATAATTTAACTTTATTATATATTTTTTTCTAAAGACCTTGAATTACACCATGTTTCTTTTTTCTATTGTTTTGGATGCTCATGGGGCCGCTCTACACTTATGAAATATGACCCCTAATCAAGCCAAAACAACTCTTAGCAACCTCCTGCTGTTAGAAATGATTTATAACCACAATTTACAGCACATAATGAGAAGATTTTTGAAAATCACTTTAAATTGTCTGTTGTCAAAGGAGGTAGAACATGTTCCCTTGGGAAGGTACAAATTAGTGTATTGACTGTTTTGAAGCAGTCAAAAAACATAGCAACAAAGTGGTGAAAGGGTAAAATTACCACAAAATAAGTAAAAAAATCTGATTAAGGCATTAGAGGCATGTGCTTTCAGGCATAAATGGGAATAAACCTGTGATACCGTTATCTTATGTTGGATTCAAAACTAGCACCTCTATCCAAGAACCTGCTACACAGTCTTTTCTTTGTCAGCATTTAATTGGTACATTGAAATAACTTTTACACAAATCAGAATCTGCAGGTCAAACCTTGAAGGCCAGTAGCAGTTTGATTTGTGTATGTCTAATAAAAGATTCAAGCTGTATCAAGCTACCATCTTAGACTGTTTTATAAGGAAAAACATATAGAAAAAGGAAAAGGTTTACATTGCAGACATCAATCCAACAATATGGTTGTATGGATATTTGCCTCCCGAGACATGTTATGTCAGGACTGACCTTTCTGCTCTAGCCTTTTATAAAGTACAAATAGCATTGGGGCCAGTTTGAGACAGTTGGAAAGAGCATGTGCATTTGTCTGAGCTGCCTCGGTACCAAAGAAGAGGCCAATCACTTCGAAGCTTTGTCATTGTACTGGGTGGCAAAAAGCAGCCTGTCCTGTTCAGCCAGAAATGCCGCTGGAATGACCAATGATGCAGTCAGCAGACAAAGGTTGAATGGCAGGCAGGAGAAAGCTGATTGAGATGGATGACAAAAAGTCACACAGGGCCACAAAGAGCAAAAAGATGGAATATTATGTTAAGGTGGAGGAGTTGGGAAAGCTCATTGGACCACATTTAAGCTCTGCATAAACTCTCTTCACACTGCAAACGGTGGGCCGCAGAGAGCCGCATACTTGGAATACCACCAGGACAGGTTGCGATTGGTTCAGTGGGTTTGAGGTGAGGGGGGGGAGGGGACGGGGTTGACATGAGGATCTGATTTGCTTATTGAGTGATGAAAGACGGACAGAGAGTGGGAGGGGATGGCCGGCAGTGATGGATGAATGGATAGACAAAAGTTACCAAAGGAATTCAAGCAGAAACACCGAACAGTTTAATGCTCAATCATTTTATCAGGCAACATATGGAAATATCCTGATGTGTCCATCTTTATTATAAGTTCTGAATCACTGTTTTGCAACACCTAAACATCTTCAGTGTGTTTTCTTTCTGAACTCTGAAACTGTAGCGTATAGGAGTAATGCCCGCTTTCGATGTGAGGACAATAGAAATAGAAAAAAAAAAACTCCAGCCTGCCTGTCTCACACTTTACTTTGTCCCTGATTTGGGCCTCGTTGTCCACTCTAAGCCCCTGTATTAAGTAGAGTCTAGCGCTGATGAATGGACTGCAGCACAGAATCTGCTCCACCCAGTAATCCAGGCCTGGATGAACCGATTAGACGGTCCCACACATTTTGGTTTACTCATCTCCGTCTTTGTTCAGGGATATCTTCATTCATGTGAACATAACCCTGGAGACCATAGTTTTATGTTCCATTGTTAAGAGAAAATTTTTGAGTGTTTCCTTATGACTTTCCGTGTTTAAGATAGTTGGGTGCTAATTTGACAACTGTCCAACCTTTGATCCGCATCGTGGCCTCCTCGCCTCAGAGGTCCAGCATTCCAGAGGGTGATAGAGCAAAGAGATGGGAGGGTGATGGATGGATAAAAGGAGGGGATTGAGGTTAGTAGAGAGGAAAAAGGCAGACCTGGGAGATTAAAGAAGAGAGACTCCTGCTCCAGGAGAACCTACCAATAAATCAAGAATTTCATAGCAGGAGAGGAGGAAGAGAGGCCGGATACGGTCTGTAGTGTATTTTTCACCAGATTCTTGACCACTTGACATTCTCTCTCTGCTATCATAGCTGTTCCTTATTGGCATTAATCCTCCACCTTATCGCAGCTGAAACGTACTCCCAGATTCCTCTGAGCTGCAGAGAGGGAAAACACACACACACACACACACACCCTCTCAGACATAAACAATCACACACTTAAATGTATCAGGCTGAGACAGACACGAATGCAAACAATACTCGCTGCATGCCTCAGTTCCACAAATCATCCGTAAAGAGGGAAAGCAGCCGCTCCTCCACGCTGCGAAATTTACAGAAGCTCTGACGTGATTAATAGAAAGCATCCTGACTTAAACAATAGGAATAAATCAATACAGCCTATTAACAAAGTAACGGGAAGAGTCTGGAAGAGGAAAATAGCAAGGGGCACCCACATTGCGTATGAAAGAAAATTTTCTCAGGGGTTGGAAAGTAAAGGTGGCAGGATTTGACTTTGTTAGCTTAACTTTTAAACACAGGAGCCAAACCCCTCTTTGAAGGGAGTTACTCCAATCAGTTAATTAAGCTGATGATGCGGAAAGTTTCAATGCCGAGGCGTTGGACAGGAACAAAAGGCAGTGGGCTAATTAAAACTGTTTGCCATTAATAAAAGACATTAGCCAGCCTCCCCTGGTGTGCATTCAGTCACTGTTCTCCCTCCTAAGTGAGCCACTGCTGTCAGCGCCGTCAGTAGGGAAGCCGCATGAAACGGTCGCATTGATAAAGCAAGAAACAGAAACACTTAGTGATGGGGAAACTTCAAAAGCCTTTCCCAACTGGAGCCCTTTGACCCACCTCGCCCACTTCTATTCATGTTCCCTGTCTCCCCCGCTCAGACTCACCCTAAATGGGCTTAGAAGTGGGGAGCAGGAGGGTATAATTACCCCCCTCCAGGGTGACTTTAATACCCCTTTTTGTGTTTTTAATTGCACCCCCCTTCGAGCCCCTTCGACTTTTGATGAACACATCGGGACCATACCACAAACAGTTGGTAATCAAGGTGTGGGCAGGTTGTTTGTTGTGGTGATGATAACTCTTTCAGGGGATAATAAGACAAACTTTGCTTGTTCAACTGTGTTATCGATTCAGCTGCAATTGAAAGTAACAGCAGGGGAAAAACACTTCAGCACCGATCTGGTAAACGGAGTGCGGCAGGCAAACTGGAGATAAGCACTGAGCTTTTTGGACCATTTCAAAATGATAATTATTGTTCTCCCTCTCCACAAGTTGGCTGTTGCACATTGTTATCATCACAGTTTGCTGCAAAGTTTCACATTTATACTAAGGAAGCCTTGTATTCAAATGGTGCTGGTGGTTTATCTAGCCATCAGCAGCGATGGAATGCAGTCAGGCAGAGATTGGTAAACTGATTTAGGGGGGAAGGGGGAGCCAAAATGAGAGTCGGGGCCTGGCGCTTGGAGCCATAACGTCTATCCTGTTACCAGGGGGTATCAGGAGGACCTATGGCAACAAACAACCTCACTGACTAATGAGCGACTGGTGCCTGTGCATAGGCCTGGGCACTTTGATCGTTAGTCAGACATATGGACCCTGTCACTGAAACCCCACCAAATGCTACTTGTTACATCCATGGAGGTTTATGAGAAAAGGCTGAATTTGCAGAGAAAGATATACCTCAGTTTAACGCCCTGAAGGCTTTTCAGAAGTCATAACTCGTAAGATTTGTAGAGCTATTTTGCTGTCTTTTTTTCAGCTCTTGAAAGCGTGACCCTACATACATTCACCGGCCACTTTATTAGGCTCGCCTGTTGGAGACAACTTTCTGAACTTTAAACCGGACATAAGAATGAGTAAAAAAGGGGATTTAAGTAACTTTGAATGTGTTGTTGGTGCCTGATGAGCTGGTCTGAGTATTTCAGAAACTGCTGACCTGCTTAGGTTATCACACACAACCAGCTTTCTGATTTCTACAGAATGGTTTGAAAAAGAGAACATATCCAGTGAGCTGCAGTCATGTGAAGAAAAATGCCTGGTTGATGTAAAGGGTCAGAGAAGAATGGTGCTGATTGGTACGAGATGTCCGAAAAGCAGCAGTAGCTTAAATAACAGAATACCAACTTTAAATGCACAACATGTTGAACCTTGAAGCACACGAGCTAAAAACTGAGAAATTCACTCAGCAAAGTTTAACAATAATGGGTTGGAAAAACAATGTCTTTTCCGATTAACTTCAATTTTTGCTGAAACATTCAGAACAACATATCTATATATGATAGCATCTGCAGCAACTGTATGATGCTATGAACCTAAGGTGAACCAAAAATATTTCAGGAATGTTTTAGACACCTTGTTGCAGCAATGGCATAAATAATTAAGACAGGTCTAGAAGCAAAAGGGGATCCAACCTGGAACTAGAACTCTGTACCTAAAGAAGTGGATTCCTAGGGAGGTATTTAAGAAGTCATAACTCAATAGATATATAGGCAAAACATATGATAATGTAGTTTTTCAGTTTTTGAAAGCCCAAAAACTCTTGATATACTTGATGTCTTCATTGCAAAAGAAAAGAAAATGCTTTATTCTGCCTGAAAGCTGTTAAAATATTTAGGTCTGTCAAATCCCATCTCTCCTTGGGGATTCCCTTGATACCTCAGAACAGTAAGAGACTACATTTCTGTGGGGAATGGGGGAGGTAATCTACCAGAGGAGGAAAAGTGGCTCTGTGTGGGTTTGGTGGGTGTAAATAGTAGGTAGCTACAGCTTTACGTTGTTGATAGATGGGAATTAGTGTGAAGTGTGTGTTACGAGCGGTCAGCTACTGCTCCTGGCTGGTGATAGATGGCTTTAGCTGGGAAGAGAGCATTAGCTGTGAGCTGCCCCTGGAGTTCTCGCTCAGTCAGGAGACTGGTGGCAGTTCCCTGGAGATGAACTTATGATATCTCTGAAGGATGAACTCAATAGGGAGGGACAATCATAGACTATTGAGATAAATTGTACTTAAACTTTTGTGCTCAACTAGACTTTTCTGTATTTTTCTAGTGCAAAGCAGGCTAAATTTAATCTTTTTCTGCAAGGAAAAAAACAGGTTTTGGTGAAGACTATCGTAAAGAGGGTGGAGGACTGAAGGGAGGGATTCATGGAGGGTGGAAGAGACAGTCTGACTGTCTCTGTGTTTGTAATGAGAGGGAATGTGATGGAGGACAGTTAAAGCCTATCACCATGTTGCATGTCCGTTCATCTTGACTAATGAATGGGTTAAAACATAAGTTTCCATCTCATATGGTTTTGGTTTTTTACTGTGTTCTACACGTTTAGTCATAATATCAAACTCTAAATATAGTGGGGAAAATACTGAGGGGTTTCCTTGTTGGGGTTTTTGTATTTTGATTTTTTTTTTGAGTTTTCCCTAATTTTTTTTGGGCAAAAAAAATAACTACTAGGTTTCCCTGGAACAAACCACTAAATCTAGATAAACCAGCAAAATTTTTTAGCTATGCTTTATTTATTTTTTTTTTATAAAACACCCTTTTTTAAATTGACATATGCCTCGCATGCCCCCCTAAATACATTTTTAATGACTAAATCTGTTTTTACTCATAAATTTTATATGTAATTTTAACTGATGAAAAGCGGGCCCAGTTTTAAACGGGAATTTTGTAAAGGGGAAAATTTTTCAATGTATTTTCATTTTTTTTTTTAAAATTTTTGACATTTTAAAAAAAAAATGATAGCAGTACGACTTTTTTTTTTGCCAAACCCTTATCGTTTTTTTAATTTTTTTTGTATTGTACATGCCTATTGTTTACATTTAATCAAAATATAAGATCTGTCCACATTTTTGTAGCCTAGCCACTTAACTGGTGAGATGTTAGGGTAATTTTTGCTCTTGGGTATTATCAAAGTATAAAAACCACAATAATGAGCTTTTAACATTAATGGTGGTATGAGTATATAGTTATCATGCTACCTGCATACTTATTTGTATTCTATACAATAAAGTTTACAGTGCATGTCAATTTGTACCCTAGCTACTTATCACTGCTGGGTTTGGGGAAAATTAAATTTGGCTTTGGAAATTCAAAAAAAAACTGAAACTCTAAAAAATAGTTTTTTTGTCAGTGGTTTTGGGCATGCAAATCGTAGCACTCGTCTTGTCGTTTTCCCGATCTACCCGGGGGGGGATTTGGCCCCGTGGGGGCAGGGACTGGGCAGAGACCCAAAACGTGCCTCTCCCCAGACAAACCTTTTTCCAGGCCCCCTTCCGGGGGGGGCCCAAGGCGTTCCCCGGGCCGGCCCAGAGACATAGTCATTTCCCGCATTTTCCTTGGGCCCCTCCCCTGGGGCCCCCTCTTTGGTGGGGAAAGTTTTCCCGGAACCCCCAGGAGGGGTCCCGGAGGCATCCCATATAGAGGGTGGCTCCTCCGTGTGGAGGGGCAGCGGCTCTACCCCTTTAAACTCACCAAAGGCCGGCTCCTACCCCATTTTCTAAGGGGGGAGGCCCGGGCCCCCCTACGGAGGAAACCCCTTTTCCCCCCCTTTAGCCGCTTGTATTTCCCGGGTCTCGTTCTTTTGGGCCTTACCCAAAGTTCAGGCCATAGGTAGGGAGGAACGTAGACCAAAACCCGGGAAATCAAAAAGCTTCGGGTTTTTCCCGTTTACCCCTCTCTTTCCCCCAACGGGCCGGCACACCCCTCCCTTACTTCGGCAACCGCACCGTCCGTCTGTCGATCTCCCGCTCCATTCTTCTCTCACTTCGTGAACAAGACCCCGAGATACTTGAACTCCTCCACTTGAGGCGGAACCCCCTCCAACCTGAAAGGACAGCAACCCCCCTTTTCCGGGGGGGGCGAGAAACCATGGCCCACTTTGGGAAAGCTGATTTTTCATCCCGCCGCTTCACACTCTGCTGCGAACCGCCCCAGCGCCCCTGGTTTTTTTTTAGGGCCCTTGGGTAGAGGGGGCCCCGCAGACCACGTTACTGCAAAAAGAAGAGACGAAATCCCCCTGGTCCCAAAAAAACCCAAACCCCCCCCGGGCCCCTTTGCTGCACCTAGAAAACCTGCCCTTAAAAATTTTTTAACAGGCCCGGGGAAAAGGGGAGCCCTGCCGGGGTCCAACATGCACCGGAACGGGGGCCGACTTAAATCCCGGCAATGGTGACCAAACTCCGCTCACTTTTTACAGAGACCGGGATGGGGCCCCCAATAAAGGGCCCCCCCAAATTCCCTACCCTGGGGCACTCCCCCCCGGGGGACCACGAGGGGCACAGTGAATGCCCCTTTTCCAGGTCCACAAAACCTTGGAAACCCGGGTTTGGGCAAACTCCCCTGAACCCTTGGGGTACCCTGTAGAGGGTATAGAGGCCCGGGCCGTGTTCCAAAGGCCGGGGCCAAAAAAAACCCCACTGCTCCTCCCGAAGCCGAGGTTTTGACTATCCCGGGGGGGGGTCTCCTCTCCAATACCCTGGCGTAGGCCTTACCAGGGGGGCTGAGGAGTGTAAACCCCCTGTAGTTTTTAAACAAACCCCCCCCCGGGCACCCTTCATATGAAGGGGGACAGCCACCCCAAAGGGGGCCCGCCAGTCCAGGGCACTGTCCCCGACTGCCACGCAAGGGTTTAAGAGGGGTTTTCAACCCGACAGCCCTTTCAAAATCCAAGAACTTGGGGGTATCAGGGCGGATCTCATCCCCCTCGAAGCCCTGCCACCGTGAGCTTTTTAACCCCCTAAAATGACTTCGCCCGTACCGGGCTGTCACGTGCCTCGTTGTGTATCCTCATGAGGTGTCTTGAACCCTCTTTTGCTGACCCGTCCCCTAAATTTGTTTGCCATGGGAGACCCTCCCAGGGATTTAAGCCCCAGACAAATGGCCTCTAAGATCATTCGGAAATAAAACCCCTCCCCCACTTTAAAGGGTGGCGGTTAAAGGGGGTATCATAGCCAAAACATGCTATATAACATCAGGCTGCAGTGCATTTTGTTTTGACCGACATCGAGTCACTATCTTTACCAACTTACGGTATGAGGGTAAAAATCGGAAAATTATAAGGGGGTAAAAAATTGGGGGCGTCAGGGTGGCGCATTTGGGGTGGCATGTTCCCTTCCCAAGAAGGCCCTCGGTTTGACTCCCAGCCGGGGGGTCTTTCTGCAGGATTTTTGCTGTTCTCCCCGTGCATGTTTGGGTTCTCTCTGGTACCCCGGCTTCCTCCCACAGTCCCAAAAACATGACCGTTAATTAATTGGTCTCTCTATTTGCCCTTAGTAGAATGGGTGGTCATGGTTGTTTGTCCTGTATGTCTCTGTGTTTTCCCCCCGATGGCTGGACCTGTCCAGGGTGTACCCCGCCTCCTGCCCATAGACTGCTGGAGATAGGCACCAGCTTCCCCTGTGACCCTGTATGGAAGAAGCGGGTATAGAAAATGGATGAATGGATGGATGGGTGAAAAATTATAGTTTGAATTTTAAACAACACTATATAATGACTTCTTATTTAGTTGACCATATAGTGAATAAGTGTTTTGAACACAGCTATTTTCTCTGTGTGCATTTCTCCATTATGCATTCTGATACTCTATCTGTGAGGGTTTTTGTGTGTAGCTTTGCTGCTGTCGATACTCATCTCTTGTCTTGACGAGCTAACTGACTGCTAATGTTTCTTTGTAAACATCATTCAACTCCTGGGGGATGTGGGATCGATGTGCACTCTGTGTCAGCTCCTAACACAGCAGCTCACAGTAGCTACCTCACGTTCATCCATATTTATGAACAGGTTCTCAGCAGATCGCTTTTTCTTACTGTGTTTTCCCTTTTAATTCCACTTGAACACACTCATCCTCTCACTCAAACATTCCCTCTTTGTGCCACTCTCCATCTCTCATTCTCAGGCCGCTCAGTCTTTCCTCTGATTTCCCTGTTGTACATCTGGCGTGCAGCCGATCAATATATAATCACAGGCTTTGAAGCTTATATTTATCACCACTCCAGCGCCATATCTACGGTTATCAGTCTCCTGCCACTAGCGTAATCTTCCTCTCTCTTCCAATTCCCCCCTACAGGTTTCAACAGGAGGACTATGCCGTGGAAGTGAAGCTCAATGACTACCTGGACATTGTCTGCCCCCACTACCCTCAGGGTGAGGTGGCGCTGGTGGACGCCGAGCGGTATGTGCTGTACATGGTGGAGCGTGAAGATTACGAATCCTGCAAGCCCCAGTCTTACGACCAGATGCGCTGGGAGTGCAGCCATCCGTTTGCCCCTCATGCTCCGGAGAAGTTCTCTGAAAAGTTCCAGCGTTTTACTCCGTTCACCTTCGGGAAGGAGTTTCGTCAGGGAGAAAGCTACTATTATATTTGTAAGTGTTGTCATGGTTTTTTCATTTTTCTCTTTTTATCCATAAATATGTTTCATGAGTTTGATATTAGGCATGAGGTAAAGAAAATTCTTCTTCTCTTGTCTCTTTTCCTTTATCTGTAGTAACAAATCGTAACTTTTTTAGACATTGGTTTTCCTTGATACCAGTGACTGGCCTGTCACTATTTGGTATGTTACGTCTAAACATGTCAAAAATATTGTCAGTTTTTAAAGGATTTGATCATAAATTTTTATTTCACCTAAAACTGAGTTATAAACTCCCACAAAACATTTTAAAACCCTCCCAAATTGCCTGAATTCTATTTGAAAGGTTCCTACACTGTCCGGAAAAACAGAGAATTTGATTTAAGCGTTTTGAAACACTGGATATGTAATGAAAATTTGAAAATATTAAATAGAATTTAGCAAATATCATAGAATATTGAAACATATTTGCATTTGCAGTCTATTCCTTGTCCTATTCTCTAAAATCTGCATCCGTCCATCCAGTCTGAAATTTTGACTAGTCTGCTATTTGTACATCACTGTAAACAGTTTTATGTGAAAACAGATTCCGCTGTATTTTTTGCACTAGATCATGTTGTAAATAGTTTTAAAATTTTTCCCTAAGGAACTTAAATAACATTTTTTATCTTTTTTTTAAAAAGTTTCAAAAATTCAAATCTCAGGGCCCTGAAGAGGGGTTAAATTAAAAGGGAAAGTTTATTTTCAAAATAAATCTTGCCCTGATAAAAAACGTGATGCAACAAGGACCACTGGATGTAGCGTTCAGCTCTTTGAAGCTTATCGTGTACAGCCTGTTGGCATAGTTAGTGCAGTGTTTGTCCTGCTAGACTGTGCACAGAGCTCGTGCAATTTTGTCACCCTGACCATGGTTGTAATTAGAGGAACGGCGGGACGAAACTCACTTTGCCCAGTCGCAGATGGCCTCCCAAGACTTTGTTGCCAAGATTTTAAGCGTGTGTGTGCGTGTTTGTATGGTTGCAAGCATGGGGGTGATTATGGGGGGATAATGCTTTGTCGGGATGTTTATCCCCTGTTTTTTTTTTTCCCACATCTTCCCTTTCCTCAGAAAAACCCTTTTGCACCCCCAAAGGGCAAAGAGTGTCTCAAGCTCCGGGTGGACGTCATCGCAGCTGATGGTGAGTTCACCTAAATGTTTGATGAAAGGAGAATTGCTGACAGACCCAAGCTGGAGATCTAACTGTGTTTTTCTTTTCACTCAGGCTCCCAGGAGGCCAGAGTAGCCAACAAAGGTACAGCAAGGGGTGGAGTTGGAGCAGGGGGTGGTGCTCACAACCCTTCCAACAGACCTGCAGGTACGTTTACCCATCCTTTGGGATACAGTTTTGGCAACAATATTTTTTCACATTAAGTTAGTTTTCAACACTTTCTTTAAATAAAAATCTGAAAAGTGTGGCATGAATTTGTCATCCTGCTAGAAGGTGAACCTCCACACCAGCCTCAAGCCTTTTGCAGCCTCTAACAAAGAAGACACAGATTCTTATCAACTCTGACAAGTTCTTTCACCTCTGGTTAGCTTCTGTGTCCCTGGAGGAAAAACTGTGTCCTTGTTGCATGATGCTGCCAACACCTTGTCCATTTGCAAAGGCTTTTTATGGCTTTCTCAGAACAACCAGAAATTTTCATTTTCCACTCTTTCCCAAAGAGTATGCAACCAATAGGCATTGTCTCAACGCATTCTCCCACCTGAGCTGGAGATCGCTACAGCTCCTTCAGAGATATCTTGTCTGATAATTGCTGCACTTTTACAACCTAATCCTGCTTTAAACTTCTCAACAACTTTTCCCCTGACCTGTCTGCTGTGTCCCTTGGTCTTTATGATGCTGTTTGTTCACAAATGTTCTCCAACAAACCTCAGCTGTATTTATACTAAAATTAAATTAGAGGGTCTAAAAAGGGGATAAATACAAAACACGCCAAATTTTTCAGTTTTTTGTGTGCAAATGAGTTTTTGAAAAGCCTTATATATTTGTTTTTTTCTTTCAAAATTATGCATGGCACTGTGTTTGTCTATCACATAAAATCCCAGGAGAATGCACTGAGGTTTGTGGTTGAAAGTTGACAAAATGTAACAAAGCTCTAGAGATCTGAAAACACTTTAAACTCACTCTAATTCAGGCCTAATTTGATACTGAGGTGTGACTTAATGTCTTTTCTTTGTTCTCTATCTTCCAGCAGATGATCCAGTTGCAGTCCTGCCGGATGTCCAAAGTGTCCACTCTGCAGCTGCAGCAACATTTATCTCAGTCCTCTCATTGCTAGTCCCCCTATTATTATTGTTACACTGAAAGAAAGTGAAAGAACTCACTTTTTTTCAGGGACTACAGTGAAGACAGTCCGTGGGGTTGGAAACCACTGACTTAAAATAAAAATATTATACCCAGTGCTGGCCACTGGAAGATACTTTCAGAACTTGTAAAGTGCAGATGGACCCTCATTAAGCATTTGAGACAAAGTTGTTGTGCTTTGTCTTATTTTTTCAGACAATTACTGTGTTTTTTGGGGTTATTTTTGCAAAACAAAGCCCTCGTTTAGTTGTATTTGTCTAGAGGGCTCTACAATAAAACTTTTTGGAGGATACGTTCCTTCTGAACTATGAAGACGAAGAAGAAGATCTCATTGTGGATGAAGAACAATCAAGAGCACAAATACTAACTTGACCATCTAGGGATTGGATATCTGAACTCGAGCCAAAGATCAACCCTCTCTACAACTTGTACACTATTCCACTCTTGAGTATTGTGTACTGATTTGTCATGTAATCGTTACTGAGTGAGGTTGATATCTCAAGTGATTACTTTTCTCTAAATGTAGCATTCACACACCCAGGAGCTGTTCTCGTCACCACCATCCCTTAGCGGACTTGTGCTTACATACTGTAGCACTAAAAAACATACATTCAGTGGCTCTTAGAAGGCTTTACACACCACCTTTTTTGGGACAAATCATTTTTCAAAACTTTATTCCATACAAGCTATGAGCTCACTCTTATACTAAAATGACGTTGAAGCACCTTTTTCTTCAATTTCAGCATTTAGTGTTTTTTGATAGGAGTCTGTCAGGATGCCACATCTCGACTTGGTAAATATCCTGACTCTACCCAGTAAGGTTCCCCAGACCTATCAGATTGTGAAGACATCTTCTGTCCTCAGTCCTCTTCAGGTGACCTGCTCATATTTTCTGTTAAGTTTTGTTCTGGACTATGGCTAGGCCATTCCAAAACCTTAATTTTCATCCCATGAAGCCTGTCTTTTGTTGATTTGGATATAAGATTGAACTAACTGTACTACTAAAAGATAAAATCCAACATCACCGTCTGATTGCTAGCAGACCCCTGAATGAAGGATTTGGGCCAAAACCATCTATTCATACCTCATCCACCTTAACAAAATCCCTTAGTTCAATTTCAAGAAAGTACCACCATTTTCACTATGGCTATGGTGTACTTTTGATGATTCTGTGTATGTTTGTGTACCAAACATACCTTTTAGGATTGTGCCCCAAAAGTTCAAGTTTGGTTTTATCAGTTTATAAAAACAATTTTTTTTCCCAAATAGGAGATTTTAACCAGGCCTGGTTGTTTTATTTGGAAGAAAAAAAGTCCCACAACCCAGACATATGTAGAACCCAGGATATTGTTGTCACATGTGGAAACCAACCAGTACTTGTTGGAAAGAACTGCAGCTCCTTCAGTGTTGCTACAGGCCTCCCTGACCAGCTTGTCTGTTTTGTTTTAAATAATTTTGAAGAACTTTTTAGTTTTTCTAATGTTCCTGTTGACTGCCTTCGCTGTTACATGGCGAATATACAATGCAACTGATTTATGTCTTTGTTCAAATATATTTTATTGATCCTTTAACACCTCTGCAAACTATGACTTTATCTAAATGACGTAAATGAGAAAATGTCAAGAAAAATTCATTATTTTGTATCCAGATATTTGCCGCTATTATTGGAGTTTTCCACAAATCATGCAGGGTAAATGCCAGATTATTTGTGGGAAAAGTTTTAAATGGTTTGGGAAACAGCTGGTGTGTAGACCTTTTGGGAGCCACTGTAGTTTGAACACTGACGCACACTGCCACCTGATGCTGTGTGAACACACTCCTTTACACACTACATCATTTTACATGTACATCCTGTGAAAATAATTTATGACATGTTTTTGCAGCTCAGAAGTTTTACTGTACATACCTTGTGCTCACTAAATGTAATGTTTACTGATGGCAATGAGTACTGGGGGCGGTATTTGTGCGAAAGGGAATGTATGTGGGTGTGTGCGTGTGTGTGTGTTGAACTGAAAAAAGGAGAATGTACTTAGGCTGTGGGGAGTTTTGATTTGAGTGTTGAGACAAAATGTTTCTTCTGCCAATAGCAAAAACACTGAGATGATGATGTCTATCGAGGAGAGGCTGGACTTCTCCGTTAGTTGGGTTAATCCACTGTACTGGTTAAACTCTCTAACAGGAAGGGCTGGTTGAAAATCTAACTAGGTGTTCAGTTTTCGATCACTTATTAGTCACCAGTTCCCAGCAGAACAGGACACAGCATTGAACAGAGTTGCTAAGCTCATCTTCACCTGACCAGGAACGACAAAGCACAACAGTGTATGACTACCATCTCTCTCTTGTTATTTTTTACCTAAACTCTTGTTGCCTAATTTTGTACATGTGTAAGTAAGAGAAGTGTATAAAATGTCCATATGTGTATATAAGTATAGATTATATAAAACACCAGTTTGTAAAAATGTGAAAGATTTTCATGTGAAATAAAAAATATATTTTTGGAAAACCAGACCGGTGTTCTTGTGATTAACTGTGGTTGTCATGGCAATGCTGCTTCAGAGATTTGTCTGGATTACTTAATTCCTTTACAGCTATTAATTATGTTGCCAAATTATTTTATAAGCACAGAGATAGTAACCTCATACTTTACAGTTTTAATCCATCTAGTGGATCTCATTTAATTAGAACATTGAAAATTTAAACAATTTTAAAAGCTGAAACTCATTCATCACATAGATTCATTACTCAATATGGCTTACAGCTAATCGAAATCCAATGTTCAGTTTGTGAAATAGAATAATAAATAAGACTAATTCTTACTAATTCTGAAATGTTGTGCTACTGAAAAGTGTGTCCATGTGCAGTACAGTATATGCAGTAAGTACTTGGTCAGGGCTCCTTTTGCATGAATAACTGCATCAGTGCAGCGTGGCATAGCAGTCAGTCTGTGGTCCTGCAGAAATATTAGCAAAGCCTAGGTTGCTTGAATAGTGGCTTTCAGCAACTTGTCTGGTGTCTCATCTTCTTAGTGACAAAAAACATAAATTCTCTATGGGGTTAAGGGCAGGGGAGCTTGCTTGCAAACATGCACGGTGATACCAGAGTAATTAAAGCAGGTATTGGAACTTTTGGCTCTTTCAGCAGGTGACAAACCCTGCTGGAAAATTAAATTAATATTTACATGAAGTCTGTCAGCAGAGGGAAGCCTGAAGTGCTCTCTAATGTCCTGGTAGATGGCTTGATAAAACACAATGGGCCATTTCTTTTGAACCTCCACCAAACGAATGGACTTTGTTTTACAATCCTCTCAAGGCTTTTCTACCAGTTTTTCCTTCCACTCAACTTTTTATTAATATGTTTCGATGTAAGACTCAATGAACAGGTCTTTTAGCAATGGCCTTTAGAGGCTTCTCCTCTTTCAATTCAATTCAATTCAGTTCAATTCAGTTTTATTTATATAGGGCCAATTCACAACACATGTCGTCTCAAGGCACTTCACAAAAGTCAGGTACATACATTCCAATAAATCCTAACCATTGAACAGTGCAGTCAGATTCAGTTATTTATTCAAATTGGATAAAAAGTTTTTCTATCTAAAGAAACCCAGCAGATTGCATCCAGTCAGAGACTTGCAACACTTCCCTCCTCCCGGATGAGCATGTAGAGACAGTGACTTTGCAGCAATCCCTCATACTGAGCATGCATGTAGCGACAGTGGAGAGGAAAAACTCCCTTTTAACAGGAAGAAACCTCCAGCAGAACCAGGCTCAGTGTGAGCGGCCATCTGCCACGATTGACTGGGGGTTTGAGAGAACAGAGCAGAGACACAAAAAGAACATCGTTCATCGTTTCATCTAGAAAGAAAGGACAAATAAACTCTGAGCCAGTTTTCAAGGTCAGAGTCTGAAAAAAAGCACATAGAGTTAGTCACAGTAGAAGCTCAGTCAATAGCTATGTCTAGGAGAGAGAAAGGGTTAAACACTGAAAGACAGGGCCAGGCCATGTGGATCATCGGTAGAGGGTGTCCGAGCTACCGCACCCTATTGGCGGTCAGACGCCTCGGAGCTCCTCCGGTACTTAGTCCCCATGAAGCGATCACACACTCTATCTAAAGACTCTTAAAGGAACGACTCTCAACCAGTTTCTAACTTTTAGCTCCTTTAATCTTAATTGAGGCAGAGGAATGATTACAGAGATCAGCGCTGAGGCTCCCGTCTCGGACGAAGAGCCCCAATAGAAGGTTACATACAGTTTTTAAATGTGGCACTCCAATGCAATGGATGTGCGCACCCTCAGTGATTATCAGTAGACTATGTGTCACCGTTGTGGTGTTTATCTGTTAGATTGTGTAGTAGCAGGTGTCCATACTTAATCTAAGTGTGCTGTAGGTTCCTAATCAACCCAGTTATACCAGCTGCTCCACTGTCTACCCCAGTGCCCCAGCTTCAGGTCATTTATGACAGATCTTGGGACATTTATCCTTGTACTGTATATTTATGAGCATTCATATCCTATTGTAACAAAAGGGAAACATTAGAACTTATATTTTATTTCACTAAAGTATAAAAGGGAAAAACAGCTATGAGCATATTAATAAAGGTTATTCCTAACAAGGGTGAGCATTAAGTTATTGCCAGCAGAAGCTTGGACGATGCCCCTCTCCAGAAAGGTGTCACAGGTAGACACAGAGTCAGGCCAGGTGTAGCTTCTAGGAAGAGAAAAGAGAGAGAACAAAGTTAAAAGCTGAAATAACAGCAAATAATGCAAAATTGTAGAGTAGTGTGAGAATGTAGCGAAGAGGGTGAGAGTGGTCATTATGTTCTCCAGGAGCCTAAGCCTATAGCAGCACAACTACAGAGATAGCTCAGGATAACCTAAGCCACTCTAACTATAAGCTTTATCAAAAAGGAAAGTTTTAAGCCTAGCCTTAAAGGTAGACAGGGTGTCTGCCTCACGGACTAAAACTGGGAGCTGGTTCCACAGGAGAGGAGCCTGATAACTAAAGGATCTGCCTCCCATTCTACTTCTAGAGACTCTAGGAACCACCAGTAAACCTGCAGTCTGAGAACGAAGTGCTCTGTTAGGAACATATGGAACAATCAGATCTCTGATGTATGATGGAGCTAGATCATTAAGGGCTTTAAATGTGAGGAGAAGAATTTTAAGTTCTTTTCTGGATTTAACAGGGAGCCAATGAAGGGAAGCTAAAGTAGGGGAAATATGATCTCTCTTTTTAATTTTCATCAGAACTCTTGCTGCAGCATTTTGAATCAGCTGAAGGCTTTTAACTGCATTTTGTGGACATCCTGATAGTAAAGAATTACAATAGTCCAGCCTTGAAGTAACAAATGCATGGACTAGTTTTTCAGCATCACTCCTGGACAGGATATTTCTAATTTTGGCAATGTTCCGGAGGTGAAAGAAGGAAATCCTAGAAACCTGTTTATTATGGGATTTAAAATGACATGTCCTGGTCAAAAATAACACCAAGTTTTTTACTTATTACCGGAGGTCAATTTAATGCCATCCAGGTTAGGTGATTGACTAAGCAGTTTCTTTTTAAAAGACTCCGGTCCAAGACGACAACTTCTGTCTTGTCTGAATTTTAGAAGTAGAAAATTTAAAGTCATCCAAGTTTTTATGTCTTCAAGACATGTTTGTAGTCTATCTAACTGGTTGGGCTCGATAAGTAAAGCTGAGTATCATCAGCATAACAGTGAAAATGTATCCTAGACTGCCTGATAATTTTACCTATTGGAAGCATATATATAGTAAAGAGAATTTGGCCCAAGTACTGAACCCTGTGGTACTCCACAACTACCCTGGATTAAAGTTTAATTTTATCATTTACATAAAAAACGGGAATCTGTCAGACAAAAGATTTAAACCAGCCTAGCGCTGTTCCCCCTGATGCCTACAGAATATTCCAGCCTTTCTAAGAGAATATTGTGATCGACTGTATAAATGGCCATGAGATCTAACAGGACAAGTACAGATACAAGTCCTTTATTGAGGCTAGAAGAATATCATTAGTGGGTTTCAGCAGAGCTGTTCAGTGCTATGAGAGCTCTGAAACCTGACTGAAACTCCTCAAAAAGGTCATTGCTCTGTAAATGTTCGCACATTGGGGGGTTAGCAACTATTTTTTTCAAAAAATTTTTAAATTTAAGAATGGAAGATTGAATAGGTCTGTAATTTTTTAAAGTCATCTCGATCAAGCGAAGGTTTCTTAAAACAAAGGTTTTAATTTCAGCTACCCTTTTTTAAAGCTTGTGGTACATATCCATTTACTAAAAATAAATTAATCATGTCTAAAATGGGGCGGTAATCGAAAGGAAAAAACTTCCCTTAAATAATTGGTTGGGATTGGGGGGGAAAAAACAAGTTTAAGGTTTAGATGAAGCTAATATTTCTGATAACTCAGGAAGCTCCACTGGATCAAAAAAGTCCAGACACAAATCAGTTCTACAGTTACTTCCAATGTTGTGGGCATTTGCTGAGGATGAAGTAATCATCTTCGGGAGTATGAAAAAGATTTTTTTTTTAATAGAAATCAAAATCTTATTTAAAAAAGAATCCCATAAAGTCATGACTGCTGAGAGCTAAGGGAATGGATGCTCAAAAAGAGCTATGACTCTGTGTAATTTTTAGCAACTGTACTAAAAGAAACCTAGGATTTTTCTTGTTTTTTTTTTTTTAAAGGATGAGAAATAAGCTGTTCTGGTTTTCCGAAGTGTCTTTTTAAAACAAAGTAGGCTATCTTTCCAGATTAAGTAGGAATCCTCTAGGGTGTGTAGAGCGCCATTTTCTCTCCAATTTTTCAAAACTTGTGCTTAAAGTATGCAGCTCTGAATTTAAACCGGGGGAGCCAGCCTCCTTGAAAAAATTTTACCTTTTTTTTCAAAGGGGGCTGCATTGTCTAATGCACCACGCAATGATGAAGTAACACAAATGAAAAAGAGAATCAATTTGTGAAGGGGAAGAAAAAAGTTATTGCCCTCCACTGTGTTTTTTTGTGATAATGAGGGAAAAAAAATGGAACAGATTCTTTAAAGGGTTGTTACAGCATTGTCTGATAATGATCTAAAAATGAAATTTTCTTTCAGGAGTGGAGTTACTCGGTTAAAATTTAAACTCAAAGGGTTTTTAAAAAATGGTCAGACAGGACAGGGTTATGAGAAAATATTGTTATGTTCTTTACACTCAATGCCATATGTCAGCACAAGGTCCAGAGAATGAAGACAAAAACGTGGGTAGGTTTTTTAATGTTTTGAGTAAAGCCAAATTGAGTCTAAGATACCATTTAAAAGGGTTATTTAAGCTATCACTTTCAGTGTCAACATAAATGTTTAAAAAATTTCCCCTACTATAATAACTTTATCTGTATTTAAAAAACTAAATCAGATAAAAGGTCTGAAATCTGATCTAAAAATTGAGAGTAAAAGGACCTGGTGGATGGTACAAAAACAAAACAGAAAAGGGGTTTTTGTGCTTTGCAATTTGGGGGGAAAACTAAAAGGATTAAATTAAAAGTTGTAGCTATTGATTGGTCTGGCTAATCAATTAATCGGACTGAAAGATGGGTTGCTACTCCTCCTCCTCGCCCAGTATTTTTGAGGAAAAGTGAAAATTTAAAATAATTAGTAGGAGTTAACTCATTTATAGAAAATATTTCCTCTGCTGTTTTCAGCCAGGTTTCTGTGAGGCAAAAAAAATCAATCTGATTGTCACAAATCAGGTCACTAAATAACAATGTCTTTGAAGAGAGATCTTTTGTTCAGTAAGCCACCTTTTAATTTTTTATTATTCTTTTTTAGTCTGAGTTGGTTTTATTTTATGAGATTTTCATGATTTCCTCCTTTTAGATTATTTTTTAATTCTATTCAATTTTGGCCGTGGGCGAGACACTGTCTTAAGGGTAATGGGTGGGTAGCAGTACAGAAGCTGCAGAGAGGAGTGTTAAACTACAACCCTGCTTCCTGGTCTGAACCCTGGGTTGTCAGAGTTTTGGAGAACTAATACATTTTTTTTGTGAAGGGTGAAGGGTGGCAGTGATTGTATATTGGACAACTGTGAAGCAAGCAGTTTAACCTGTAATTAATATTAATAATATTAAATAATAAAATATTCTTTGAAACAACTGCCATTGAAAAACATGTTACAAAAAGGACATCTAAATTAACAGATGTTTATATCAGTATAGCACCTTGTTTAATAATTTTATGAGTTTCACTTTTTTTAATTACTGATCAATTTTCGCTTTTTATTGATGATTTATTGAGCTGTACATGTAGTTTGTTCCACTGAGCCATATTTTTTGTATACTTTTAAAGTAGTCTTGAGCAATAGTTCTCCAGATTGGCTGTCTGTAGGTCTTTCCAAGTTAACTTCATGGCGTTTGTGTACTTTGAGTGCTTAAAAAGTTAGGAATGCCAAGTGGAGCTAAGTGGCTTTACAAAGAATAAAAAAACTCATTTAAAAGTAATGAATTTTCCTGAAAGTGTGTGGAAAGCAGCCAAAGTGAAATAGAAACAAACTGAAAAACATTCAGAAAGTATGAGTGCATGCCTAAATCTGAGGTGATAGACAGCATGTTTTTGATACTTGTGGGTGAAGGCACATCATAATCATTGTCTGTCTTCACAACACAAGACAATTTTGGTTCTTGAAAACAAAATATAAAGAAATCAGCATTGACTGAAAAACTTGACAGAGTAATCCATACTGTGTAATGGAGTCCCCTAGCAACTAGTTGCTGAACAAGCATTAACCTCAGGATCTAATCTCTTTTGATGGAGAGGTAAAGCCTTTAGATGCAGATGAAGTGATCAAAATACACCTGTTTACCTTATGTACCGCCACAGGTATACAAAAAATTGATCCTCAAAGTCTACACACTGCTGTTAAAATGTCTGGTTAAGGAGATTTGGAAAGTCATTTGGAAACTTTTTCCACCTAGAATATTATGGGGGAAAATTTAAAAAATGTAAAAGGTACTATTACCGGGTTGCATAAGTGTGCACAGCCTTTAAGTAATCCTAAAGCATATGGCTGTGGCAGCAGCCATGTTTTCTTCAGATGAACTGGGGTTTTGGTTAAAGTGAAGGAAGTTACCTATAGTTTCAAATACCAGTCAAGTGTCTGCTAGAGCTAAAGGTAAAGAGTGATTTAATTAAGCATCTCAATTAAGCATCTCAATTAAGCATCTCAATTAAGCATCTCAATAAATCATCATCATGCATACTTCCAAACTTCCAGACTTTACCTGAAGAAATAAAGTTTTTGAATAGCCTAGCCAGAGTCCAGCACTAAATCGGACATTTTCCTTCAACTGATTTGTCTGTTGTTCAGTTCAGTTGTACAGGATATACTGTATATCATTTTAAACGTGATTTATCACAGTTTCATATTTTAGATCACAGTTTATTGGTCACTGAAACTTTTTTTCACACACAAAATAAGAAGTGCTACACCACTTGCCCAATGTGGTATTTAAAGAAATTTTAACTTTTTTTTCTTACGCCGAAATATATGTGGAAAATAGAAAAGGGGGCTTTTTAAAAAAAAAAAAAATTTGGTAACATGTCGAAAGTTAGGAAAATAATGAGGCCACCCCTGGGGCTTTTTGGAAAAGGGTTTTGGGGAAACAGAAAATATTAAAAAAAACCCCCTCTGTAAAAAAAGCCTCAAAAACTTTTTGCGAAAAAGGCCCCAGAGGGGCCAAAGTTTTTTGGGGGTTTTGGCGTTTCAATTAATTCCCTCAAGGAGAAAAAAGGAGAACCCCCCAAAGGGTGGGGGGAAAACCTTCTCAAAAAAAACTGAAGTTCTGTTTTTCCCATTGGGGCATGAAAAAAAAGGGCGGGAAATGGGGGTAAAAAGCAAGCTTTGGTTTTTTTTTTAAAAAGCAACCCCTTAAAAAATTTTCCCCAAAAAACTTTGGCTTTAGACGCTTATTTGGAAAACACTTAAAAACACAGGAAAAAAATTTGGGAAAAAACCCGTAGTGACCTTATTTTTTCCTTTGGGCTAAAGCCCTTCCTCGCAGGGTTTATTGGAGCACTCGCCCTTTTTTTCCAAATTTTCCCCAAACCCCGTGGGAGCAAAGGGTTTTAACCATGTTTTCCGGGGGTTAAAAAATAAAGTAAAATTGGGCCTTTCCCAGGTTAAAAAAATTCCCAAATGAAAGAGAAAATTTTTATCAACATCCACCCCGGGGGAACATCCCCCCTTTTTTTAAAACTCCTAATGGCTAGTGGAGTAAAATATTAAATAAACCGGGAAAGGGAAAAAACTAAAAACTCTGGGGTTTTCATCCAAAATCAAAAAAAAACCTCTTTTTTCTTTAAGACTGAGGTTTTTTTGGGCCCCAAAAGAAATTCAAAAAAAAAAAAAAAAACCCCAAAATTTTTTCCTTTTAAATTAGAGGGGGAAAAGGATTTCCAAGGACTTTTGGCCCCCCCAACAAACTAAAAGTGCCCGGGGGAAAAAGGGAGAAGGAAATTCTGGTTGAGAGAGGAAAAGCTACAGAAATAGGAAGAAACTGAGAGATCCAACATGTAATTGCACAGATCCAATCCCTCTTCACTTCTCTCCAAACACACTTCACCTCTAGGGGCCAAACACTTTGCTTTTTCTGTGAGCTACGTGTCAAATCATTGTTCTCCTCCCCTTCCTAAGGGAGCTTTATGGCCATGACAGTAAAACCAGCTGTAGCACCAAAAAACACCAGTGCCACAGTTTAACAACTCCCCCATGTTTTCAAAGAGGTGCCTATAAATTGTGACGGTCGGACAGGCCTCCTTAACTGCCCGACCCCTAGAGGAGGCTCTGCTCAGTAGACGATCATCAGGAGGGAGCCACTCTTTTTATTTACGTCCTCGGTCGGCATACCGGTCTGTGTAAATGTGGACAGCAAGTGTGAAATCTTTTAACGCTGCAGTAAATTTTAGGAGGCTGTTGGGATCAGAACATGAGCAAACGTAGGAGACGAGAAGCTATATCATTTAAAAAGGAAGAACCAAGACTTGTTTGTATGTTGAGAATATTGACAAAAGTTTGGGAATTTCTAGAACAACGAAAGTACACCCTTTTCAATTTTACAGGTTTGCTTTTTAGCATTTTTGAGTATCGGGACTGTTTATTTATTACACAAGGAAACTATAATGGAGAAGCTTTGTGTGGGAAAAACCTTTCAACCCTTGTTGCTTTTATAACTTTTGGGTAAGAAATAATTTAATAAAACTGACATCTGGAAGTTTGGGTTTGAGTGCTCCCTCGGACCAAAACTGGGTGTGTTTTTCAAAATGCCAATGCCAAGAGAGGGCTGTTACCTTTCTCCAATGGTCATTGGCAAGATCTAGGGTGCACCATAAACATGTTGAGATATGCAGGACAAACAACCAGGCACACACACGTGGTAATTTTTATTTTCTCCTAATTTTCTGTATTAAACCCTTTTTTCCATTGCTGTATTTATTTGGGTAAGGTTTGGCCTGATCGTTAATTTCCTGTGGCTCGTGACTGATTTTCACCTTGTGGGGAAGCCTCTGTATTTTTTCCTCTTGTCATCTCCTCATGGTTGAACAATAATGTGTCAGCCTCTCAATAAATGCCTTTCACACAGTTAGATGTTCAGAAGGTGTTTTCCTTTACATCAGACAGGATCCTGCAATTATCCATCGCCAGTTGTCTGCTGTGGATGTTTAGGCCTCTTTTTGTTCTTTTTGTTCTCATGAAAAAACTGTTGGTTTGGCTTCTTCAGCCATACTCAAGCACAACACTTTACTTGAAGCTCCGTGTTGTTCCCACAGAGCCTACAGTGAAGCCTAAGTATGTAAACTTTTACATTCTGAGCACATTATTATTATTATTATTATTATTATTATTATTATTATTATTATTATTATGCAGATGCTTTAGACAAAAATGACTGAAACAGAATTCAAGTATGCATGTAAAGGATTTTAAATTTTCATATTGAAATAAAAAAATATTAGCAAAAGTTTCAGTCTCTAGATCTATAAAGCTGACAGAGACAAAAGACTTGCAGCTTTTTATATTTTTATTTGTAAAACGCTATTGCAAACCACATATCTTATTTCTTCCATTTTACAATTGGACCACTTTGTTGGTCTGTAACATAAAATCCAAACCAAACATGTATTTTGGTTTGGATTTTATGTAAGAGACCAAAAAAGTGGTCCAAAGTTTGTGGTTGTATCGGGACATGATGTGAAAAAGTTCCAGCGACATGAACACCTTTGCAAGGACCTGTAAGAGTTGAGATTAATTCAAGCACATTACAGCAGCAGATAAAGGTTTTTACCTGAATTTACGCCTTTGATGCAATAACTGACAGAGAAAAAAACTAACCAGATTTCTCTGTGTATCATTTAGGTTGTAACAGAGCCAGAGTTGTGAGCCAGCGGTGTGTGTGACACAAAAACCTGGGAGGCAGCCATCGAAGTTACATTTTCCAAAGCCAGCTGGTCCACCTCTGCATCTCTGAGCTGAGTCAAATCCCCTATCAGCAGGACACATGATGACCGGTCCCTGTCCGCCTGCCAGTGAAGGGTTGATCTCATAAAAGCAAAGGACCGTCTGCCTCAGAGGACCTCTGACAGGTCATCTAATGCCTTTGTAGCTATTTGGAGCATTTATAAGCAGCCATGCTGGCCTGAACAGAAACCCAGCATCATGCAAGTATCACAGCAGCTGTTCACAATAGCCTGACCTTGAGGTGACTTTTTTTCAGCCTCGTTTGCGTTGTTTTTATGCGCTGATGATGTTCTGCTCATTCAGATTAAAGACTAAAAGTGCCTTTCTACCCTTTCTGTCGCAGCATGTTAAAGCGTTGGATGACGGCAGGGTCAGATGAGGCTGCTGGGAAACTGAGCACACTGGTTTTGCAGAATAAGCTGGAACCTTTGGGCTAGTGAGGGCAAACGTTGGCCTGCTGCCACATTTGGGGTGTGGTCTTCCCTTCCCGAAAAAAGTCCTGTCACCAGAAAAACCGGGCCCCCCACAGCCAAGGTTTCCCCCTGTTTCACTTAGAAATTTAAAATTTTTTTACTTTTTCTTAGTCCTTCCCTTTTTTTTTTACTCTTTTTCTGTGCACTTCACCTCATCTGTGTCTAAATCACTGAAATATCTTGTCATGGTCACAGGTTCTGTAGCAAATAAATCAAAATCTTGATCTCTTTCAGCTCAAGGCCTTGATTACTGACTTTTCCTGCCCTGCCGTCCTGTCCGTCTCGAGATGGGTTTGAGGTTTTGCTGTGAAATGTGTGGGTGGGGAAAAGGAGCCTTTTCAGAGGACAAAAACGATAACCTATCATTTTTTAGTCATGTTGAGATAAATTTGCTCCCTGGCGCTGTCACTGAGTGTCTCTAGGACTGCTTTTTAAGGTCTCAGAGGGGCCATGCAGCGGGCATGAACCAAAGTGCTTCTGCTCTCACCGTCAAAATCCCCTTTAGGTTGGGGCGGAGGTTGACGACCGGTATGTTTTTGTCTTTTTCTGCAGGCCAAATAAACTACAAATCAAATCTAGATGAAGAATGATGAGCCATCTTATCGCCTGCACAAAAAATCAATAAGATAAGTTAAACGTCATCACATAAGCACAATAAACCTTAGAAATCGCAAATAATGTGCAGCTTTATCAGCTAAATGTTGTAGAACAAGGCTATATTGTCTGCATTACCTTCAGTTCTATAATTTATTTTTAAGAAACACTAAA